>SJYV01013846.1:193083-227341 GCA_006410875.1 Neotragus pygmaeus
ACAGTCAAAGGCTTTGGCATAGTCAATAAAGCAGAAATAGATGTTTTTCTGGAACTCTGTTGCCTTTTCTATGATCCAGCAAATGTTGGCAATTTGATTTCTGGTTCCTCTGCCTTTTCTAAAACCATCTTGAGCATCAGGGAGTTCACATTTCACATATTGCTGAAGCCTACCTTGGAGAATTTTGAGCATTACTTTACTAGCATGTTCAGTTCAGTTCAGTCACTCAGTCATGTCCGACTCTTTGCGACCCCATGAACTGCAGCACACCAGGCCTCCCTGTTCATCACCATCTCTCGGAGTTCACTCAGTCTCACGTCCATCGAGTCTGTGATGCCATCCAGCCATCTCATCCTTGGTCATACATAATACAGCGATTCATGAACCTGGCTATATTCTAATAATATTTTACTTCTAGACAATGAAACCTGAATTTCATATCATTTTTACATGTCATGAAATATTACTTTCATTTTAACTTTTTCCCCAACCTTTAAAAATGTGAAAATCATTCCACTGGTTCAGAGGCAACAGGGTGGCAATTAATGGAGTAGGTATGAGACAAGAGGTAGTTTTGAAGAGCATCCGCTACAGGACTCAGTGGTCGACTGGGGTTTGCTGGTTAATTAGGTGGGATGTTAAGAATTGCTCTCACCGCTGTGGCTTAAGACCCTGGGTGGAAGATGGCCCTCCGATCAGATAGAGGACAGCAAATGGGAGAGAGTATGGACACTGGGAAATATGGAGGTTGACAAATGCCTTCCCTTCTCTATAATTCAGAGTTTAGGGAATCTGGCATATGGAATCCTCTTTAGGAAAATATTTTGACTTTCATGTGCTTTGAGTAGTTTTGTTGTTCTTAGCGAATACTTGCTTATATTTGGGGGCAGGAGATATTTTTTTTTTTTTTACTACAGGAAATGACCAAAAGAAATTAATGTTCATTACTAATATCAATCTTTTACAATATGTCACCTCCTTTGCCATTTTCAGAAAACTGTCTCAGAGAAGCCCCAGATGCAAATGTGACCTGTATGCCAATGCCATATATCTGGCTGTGTACACACTGCATTAAAAAGCTCTCTCAAGCTAGAATGTTTTATCATTCCTGCATGGAATAACTCTCATGAAATAATTAGGAGATACACAGACTAATGATAAATGTTAGCTTTTTGAAATGGGTTTTGATGAAATTATCATAATCTGATTATGCAGCTTCAAAGAACCTTTCCCAAGCTCTGTTTTTCCTCATCTGATCCAATCTGCAACTGTCTGTGGCCAAAACAGCCTCTGCATGAGGATTTATGATGAGGGCTTAGAACTGCCAACAGAGTCTCTTCTCCCTAAGTCATAAATATTCATAAAGGAGAAGAGGGACTAGGGGTGGCTTCTTGCTTCCTGGGTGACTCTAGCCTTCTGATCAAGGCCCCATTCTAACAAGTAACGAAAAAATAAGGAACATTAAAACTGGGAAATAAACTGAAGCTTATCTTGAAATATAGCAGAGTAGAGAGGTATGGTAGGTTAAGATCATGGGTATAAGTCTAAGAGATCCAGTTTTTTCTTTTCCTAACTCTGTACTTGCTCAAGTCACTTAACTTTTCAAAGCAATAAAAATCATATCAATGTGGGAAGCATATCACAGAGAAAATACAACATAATATTTACTATTGAAAAAGGGAAGTGTTATTCACTCAGTCATGTCCAACTCTGCGACCATGATCTGTAGCCCGCCAGGGTCCTCTGTCCATGAAATTCTCCAGGCAAGAATACTGGAGTGGGTTGCCATTCCCTTCTCCAGGGGATCTTTTCAACCCAGGGATCAAACCCAGGTCTCCTGCATTGCAGGCAGGTTCTTTCTACGATCTCAGCCTCCGGGACCTCTTGTTAATTTTATTACTATTGTATTACTAAATAAACTCTTAGGGTGTAACTTCAGGTAAACTCTACAGAAAATATTTCATATTAAACTTTAGAAAGTCACTAGAAGGTGAAATGAATCATTTTTTGTGAATCTACTGTGTTTAAACTTGGCTTTTTCACATGTTATTTTATAATAACCCTACAATGAATTAATAATCATTTACATTTTATAAATGAAGATAATAGAACTGTAAGAGAGTAGTACAGTGAATTCACTAAGGTAGTTGAGTTGGCTAGGTTCTACTATGACAATAAAAAAACACCCTCTGACTTGAGAATAAAATAAATGTTTTATTATTAATTATTATTGAGGTATAATTAGCATACATTATATCAGTTTCAGTTGTACAATCTAATGATTCAATATTTGTATAGATTGTGAATGGTTACTGCAAGAAGTCTAGTTAACATCTGTCACCATACAGTTACAGAATTTCTTTTTTTCTTGTAAACCTTTGAAATCTACTCTCTTAGCAGCTTTCAAATATACAGCACAGTGACTAAACAACAGCAACATTTATTAACTATATCACTGTGATGGACATTATATCCCCAGGACTTATTTATTTTATAGCTGAAAATTCATACCCTTTGACTCCTTTCATCCATTTTGCCAACCTCTCACCCCTGCTTCTGGCAACCATCAAGCTGTTCTCCGTATCTGTGAGCTTATTATTTTTTAGGTTTCACATACAAGTGGGATCATACAGTATTTACTTTGCTCTATCTGACATTATATTTAGAGTAACACTCTTCAGATCCATCCATGTTGTCACAAATGAAAGGATTCCATACTTTTTTATAGCCAAATAACATTCCATTGTGTGTACTCTATTCTTCCACTGATGGAAACTTAGGTTATTTCCAGATCTTAGCTATTATAAATAATACTACAATGAACATTGGGCTGCATAGGTATTTTCGAGTTAGTGACTTCATTTTCTTTGGATAAATATCCAGAAATGAAATTACTGGATCATACGGTAGTTTTGGAGGTGGGAATGGCAATCCACTCCGATATTCTTGCCTGGAGAATTCCTTGGAAAGATGAGCCTGCAGGGGGGGAACAGGCCGTGGGATCACAAAGAGTCGGACAGGACTGAGTAACTCACACACACACGTGGCAGTTTTAGTTTTAATTTTTTGAGGAACTCCCATACTGGTTTTCATTGTGGTTGCACCAGTTTACGTTCCTGCCACTGCAGGTGTGCAAGAATTGCCTTTTCTCTACATCCTTGCCAACAATTGTTTTCCTTATCTTTTTAACAATAGGCATTCTAACAGGTGCGAGCTGATATCTCATTGTGGTTCTGATTTGCATCTCCCTGCTGATTAGTGATACTGAGAATCTTTTCATGTGCCTGTTGGCCATCCAGATGGATTCCTTGGTAAAAGGTATACTCAGATCCTCTGCCCGTTTTTAATTGGATTGTTCATTCTTCCCTGTTGACTGGTATGTGTTCTTTTTATAGTTTGAATAGTAACCCTTCATCAGATACATGGTTTGCAAATATTTTCTCCCATGCAGTAGGTTGCCTTTTCATTTTCTTGCTTGTTTCCTTGGCTGTGTAGCAATTTTTCAGTTTAATGTAGTCCCACTTGCTTATTTTTGCCTTTGTTGCTCAAAGGCTTTCAAATGATCACATAATTACCAAGAAGTACAACAGCATACTGTATTTGTATAATATTTCTAACTTTTGAAAGTGATGATTAGTTCAGTGAGAGAATATTATTGGCAAAGCAACCTTTAGTGATAAGTTGAGCCAAGCAGAGGATCCCTTTTTGCTCAATGAGTAAGCTAAGACAAAGAATCCTTTGCCTTATACTATACAAAGTTACTACCAAAGCAGTACAAACTCAGGGTTCTTGATTCTCAATACTGTGATTGAATCCCATACATCAACATTTGCCTAAAACGTGTTGTTGCATGCATGCTCAGTCACTAAGTCATGTACAACTCTTGGTGATCCCATTGACTATAATCCCACCAGGCTTCTCTGTCCATGGGCTTCTCCAGGAAAGAATACTGGAGTGTGTTGCCATTTCTTCCTCCAGAGGATCTTCCTGTCCCAGGGACTGAACTTTCATCTCCTGCATTGGCAGGCAGATTCTTTACATTTGAGCCACCTGGGAAGCCCTAAGTGTATTAGGTGCAGGCAAAAGACTATTTGAACCAAATATACTTAGGAAGTAGGAAATTGGAAAAAAAATGTTATTGTTAATATTGCAAGACCTCCCAAAGATCTAAAGATACCAATGTGTTAGGAGTGTTTTAGGTGGAGCTACATATTCCTTTTCCAAATTCTTATGATCGTAAAACCCTTTTTCTCTTTGGCTATGTCATAGGACACAGCATACCTTTAGGGAGATGTTGTCCATCATGGGCTTCCCTTGTGGCTCTCAGCTGGTAAAGAATCTGCCTGCAATGCAGGAGACCTGGGTTTGATCCCTGGGTTGGGAAGATTCCCTGGGGAAGGGAAAGTCCAGTAATCTGGCCTGGAGAATTCCATGGACTGTATGGTCCATCATAGGGTCGCAAAGAGTCAGACACAAGTGAGCGACTTTCACTTACTCACTCACNATGGTGAGATGCAGTCCGAGTTAGGATGAACCCTCAGGGGTGTCTCCCCAGGGCTCTGTCTTTTCCTGCGAGGCCATTTTGCCTCTTTAGACACAGAAATGGGGAAGGAACCGCCATGTGCCACCTGTCCTTTCTCTAAATTTAGACATGGTAAATGCCCGTGAAGCTGTCTCTTATACACATCTTGATTTGCATCTCCCTGCTGATTAGTGATACTGAGAATCTTTTCATGTGCCTGTTGGCCATCCAGATGGATTCCTTGGTAAAAGGTATACTCAGATCCTCTGCCCGTTTTTAATTGGATTGTTCATTCTTCCCTGTTGACTGGTATGTGTTCTTTTTATAGTTTGAATAGTAACCCTTCATCAGATACATGGTTTGCAAATATTTTCTCCCATGCAGTAGGTTGCCTTTTCATTTTCTTGCTTGTTTCCTTGGCTGTGTAGCAATTTTTCAGTTTAATGTAGTCCCACTTGCTTATTTTTGCCTTTGTTGCTCAAAGGCTTTCAAATGATCACATAATTACCAAGAAGTACAACAGCATACTGTATTTGTATAATATTTCTAACTTTTGAAAGTGATGATTAGTTCAGTGAGAGAATATTATTGGCAAAGCAACCTTTAGTGATAAGTTGAGCCAAGCAGAGGATCCCTTTTTGCTCAATGAGTAAGCTAAGACAAAGAATCCTTTGCCTTATACTATACAAAGTTACTACCAAAGCAGTACAAACTCAGGGTTCTTGATTCTCAATACTGTGATTGAATCCCATACATCAACATTTGCCTAAAACGTGTTGTTGCATGCATGCTCAGTCACTAAGTCATGTACAACTCTTGGTGATCCCATTGACTATAATCCCACCAGGCTTCTCTGTCCATGGGCTTCTCCAGGAAAGAATACTGGAGTGTGTTGCCATTTCTTCCTCCAGAGGATCTTCCTGTCCCAGGGACTGAACTTTCATCTCCTGCATTGGCAGGCAGATTCTTTACATTTGAGCCACCTGGGAAGCCCTAAGTGTATTAGGTGCAGGCAAAAGACTATTTGAACCAAATATACTTAGGAAGTAGGAAATTGGAAAAAAAATGTTATTGTTAATATTGCAAGACCTCCCAAAGATCTAAAGATACCAATGTGTTAGGAGTGTTTTAGGTGGAGCTACATATTCCTTTTCCAAATTCTTATGATCGTAAAACCCTTTTTCTCTTTGGCTATGTCATAGGACACAGCATACCTTTAGGGAGATGTTGTCCATCATGGGCTTCCCTTGTGGCTCTCAGCTGGTAAAGAATCTGCCTGCAATGCAGGAGACCTGGGTTTGATCCCTGGGTTGGGAAGATTCCCTGGGGAAGGGAAAGTCCAGTAATCTGGCCTGGAGAATTCCATGGACTGTATGGTCCATCATAGGGTCGCAAAGAGTCAGACACAAGTGAGCGACTTTCACTTACTCACTCACCGCCCATCACAGTGCCATCATTTTATGGAATATCAGCTACTCAACCCCATTTATCTTTCTTCAAAAAGAAATCTAGACAAAGAGTTCCCTGCCTTCTGCAAGCGCAGAGCTTCCAGTGAGGCAGACCCTACAGTGTTCTTTGATGAAGTCAAAGAATCAGCCAAGCTGGAGATTCCTTCTCACTTCCCCTTTCTCGCTCCTACACTCATACACAGTGGCACACAACCAACCAAATCGTGTTCATTTTCTGATCAGAATTTCACCTGAGAGGAATATCATTCTGTTCTTCCCATGTCTGTAAAATGGCAGCCTCTTTGTACAAAGATAAAGGAAGTTTCTCTTCTCATCACAGATGGCCTGTCTTTTGAAATACATTTCATGGTCCTTTCAGTGCATTTCCAGAGTCTGAAAAGAACAGCCTCACCACGCGTGTGCCACTGTGATCCTCACAGCCAGGACAATGGGCCTCATTTTCCCCTGTGCTTTGATCTACATTCCATTCTGAGGTGCCCACTGCCTGTGTTTGAGGCTGACATAACTCGCTACCTCTTGGTTTATGTTAATATTTCCAGGGGCTTTCTCTTTCTCAGCTGGCACCTAGGAGGTGTCCAGTTCAGTGGTGACTAGTCGGAGCATGCTGGGCCCGGCGCATTGTGTCTGCCCTGTCTGCTCCCTTGCCTGGCCAGGCAGGCTCCCTCAGGCCAACACTGTCAGCCACCGAATAATACTTCCTCCAAGACACCATCATCCCTTACCCTGCGTACTTTGTCAGCCTTTTTAAACACCTGCATCTTTTAGGAAATTATTTGAAGCCAACCAAGTCCATCCTTTAGTAACTAAGAAAAGAGCTGAGGCTAAAAAAAATGAAATAACTTGCCCAAGTTCACTGAAAAGAGCAGGTGGGAATTTGCAGCCAGGTTTCTCTGACTTCAGAGCCATCCCTCAGAGGGCAGTGTAGTGCTGTGGTCCAGACTGTGGGCACTGGAGTCAGGGTGGGCACTGGGTGCCAGACCCAGTCTTGGCACTGATTAGCTGTGATGTCTCGAGAAGTGTCCATACCTCTGTGCACCTCACTGTTCATACCTGTAAGAATGAAGATCCCTTCCAGTGCTATTTGAGGGAGGAAGTGAGATGTCAGAGATAATATCTCTAAAGACAATAAGTCTTCGTTCCTCTCCTTTTTCATCACAGTCTATATCTAAGTTTGAATGGATATTGGGCTGGTGGACAATTTTTTCCTAATACTTCTTATGTTTCCATAATTTATGAAATTTTAATATTGACCATATGTGATTCAGTCCCCAGAAGAGTGTGTGTGTGCATGTGTGTATATCTGTTGTGTTGTTCTTAGTCATATATACAAATCTTTGCAACGCTGTGGACTATAGCCCTCCAGGCTCCCCCCTCTTTCTGTGTGTGTATGCGTGTATGTGTGTGTGTTTTTATTTTACATTTCATACAAAATATATGAAAGTATTTCGTATATACATTTATTTTATATTTTGTACAAAATAAAAATGTACATCAAAGAGGTCCCGACTCATAGCAAGAGGAAAGATAGGAGAATGATCTAGAGTTTGGGGACACTTGAACCTCTTTCCTCTCTCCTTCCCACTCAAAGTCAAAATCTCAAGGCCTCACCTATTTAGAGACAGTTTGGCGGCTCAGATAGTAAAGAATCTGCCTGCAATGCAGAAGACCCAGGTTTGTCCTCTAGGTTGGGAAGATCGCCTGGAGAAAGGAATGGCTACCCACTCCAGTATTCTTGCCTGGAGAATCCCATGGACAGGGGAACCTGGTGGCCTACAGTCCATGGGGTCACAAAACATCGGCCACTACTGAACAACTAGCACCCTTTTTCACAGAGGTGGCACTGAGCTGCTGTTGCCCTGTGGAGTTAGACACCATGCCTGACTCTGCCCCACCCCGCCCCACAAAAGGCACACTTCAGATTTCTTACCCCGCTCTGCAAGTGTGAATCCCTTGCTTGATTCCCTTTGTCTGAATGATAGAAGAAGTTTCTTATTTCTTATGGGAAAGTAAAGAATTTATCTCGTCTTGATTAAGCTTCCATTCTTATAAAGCCAGCTATGTGTTCGATCCAGGGGTGATATGGAATTTTGGAGAACTATAGCATCTTCTTCGTGCTGTGCTCCAGAATGGACCTTTCAAAAGAGCTGAGTCCCGGGTCTCCTTACTCCCTGTGTGACCCTGAGCTACACACCTCAACTCCTTGAGCTTTAGTTCCTACGTTGATAAAACGAGGATATTAATAACTGCTGCAGAAGACTTCTTGAGAGGATTAAATGAGTTGTTGCAAAGATGAGCACCAGACCAGCAGAAGTCATTATCATATGATCATTATTTCACTTCCATTAAGACCAGAGGTCCCAGTTGAGTGTTGCTTTTCAATACTTGTCTCACGCTCTTTGAATACTGTCTTCTCCCTTGTGTTCTCAGCAGACGTGGTTGAAAAGCACATTTTGCATCTTCCTCTAAAAAGAAGAAAAAAAGGACTGCATACTTCATTCCGCTAAGGTCACCTGAGAGGCTATTGTAACTCCTGTGCGCTGAGCCTGCATTCTGTGTAAATGTCTTGTCTGTGCTGTGTCAGGAATATTCACATCCAGCCTAACAGGAACTCTGCATGCTGGCTGGTGACACAGACATTGTTTTCAGGTGAGGAAACCCAGGCATCTCAAAGTGCCCATGGTGAGATGCAGTCCGAGTTAGGATGAACCCTCAGGGGTGTCTCCCCAGGGCTCTGTCTTTTCCTGCGAGGCCATTTTGCCTCTTTAGACACAGAAATGGGGAAGGAACCGCCATGTGCCACCTGTCCTTTCTCTAAATTTAGACATGGTAAATGCCCGTGAAGAGAAGAGAACACAGGCTGTACCCAAATGCGGTTCTCTTCCATCCTTGTTGCACGTGTCTTGAAGGGAGTCAGTCAAACAGGTCGCTGAAAAATACCAGAGATTCAGAGCTTCAGGGTATTCTGCAGTAAATGAGTGTATTAAGGGATGGACTTCTTGGTATACTTTCACAAATGTTCCTTTGTTAGAGGTTTATTATGTGCAAAAAATAAAATGCATGCTTCACAAAATATTAGTTGCTGTAGGATCTGGGCATAAACTGTATCCTTTAAAAGTTCAAGCGCATATCACAGGGCTCTCAATCCTTGAGCAAGTCTCTCTGTCTCTCAGAACTCAGGTTGTTCACATATGAAAGGTTACTCATATATCAGGCACTTTCAGCCTCAGTGTTTTCTGCACCAGCACTTATTTTTCTACAATTTAATATCTGGTCTATCTTGTCCAAAGGACACCCTGGGACAGAAAGACACCAATACATGAGTGGAGAGGGTAGTTAAAGGAGAAATCAGCAGTCATGCTGAAAGGCGAGCTAATTGTACTAAAACATGGAAGAAATAATTACTATAATTGAGCGATAAATAACATTGTAATTTATCTAGGCCTTAATTAGTCTGCAGTTGATGCCTTTTCGTCTGTCTGCTCCAGCTCTGATCTTGAACATCCATGATAAGGAGGATCTAGGGAAACCAGGCTTGGGCTAGAGCAGCAGGGAAGCTGGAAGGAAAATGCTGCTTCTTATCACAAAATCTCTAAACCTATTCCAAATGTTAATTGAGTTTACACATCCAAAAGATTCAAAGGGTCCCTTACCTGTACCTCTCAAACCACTGCCTTGTTTGCAAAGGTTCACTTCTCCTGGAGGCCTGAGCAGAGTTTTTCTTGTCCACAGGTTGCCCTGTCTCAAACACACCTCCTTTTCACCCTGGCTCAGTCTTGCCCATGTCTCTCTACTCTTGCCCCCGCTGGGCTCTGAGTTTGGAGACTGTGATGCCCGGTTCATTTTGCAGATATTAAAAAAAAAAACAGTATCCCTGCATGAATGAATGACTAATAGGCAAAATTATATGATACAGTCAACCCCAAAGGCATGTTTTATTTAGTTATTGATACCTGTGGTGTTTCACATTTACTTGCCCAGCTCTGTGCTAAGCACCAGGGGCTCCCTGTCTAGCCAGACTGATGAGAAGCCATCACTTAAACTTGGCTTCTATGTACCCTTGAAAAGCAAGGTTTCTCAGCACGGGCACTGTGAATCCAGGGGAGTGGGTAATTGCTGTGGGAGGCCACCCCGTGCATTGTAGTATCTTAAACAGCATCCTTGAACTTTAACCACTAAGTACCAACAGCACCCCCTTCCTTCTTTAGTAGTGACAGTCAGAATGCCTCCAAACATTGTCAGATAACCTCCGGTGGCAAAATCTCACCTGGCTGAGAACCGCTGCAGTAGAGTAACCCAGAGGGGCTGCAGACTCATGGAGTAAGGTAAGATAACATTGGGACCAATTCCAGGTCAGAACACAGTGTGGTTTTGTGGTCAAGACCACAGGCAGAGCCAGACAGCCAGAACCATCTGCCTCCCACCTCCTATCTGTGTGACTTACCCCGTCTATGCTTTGGTGTCCTTACATGTAAAATGGGGATAATGACAGTACCTGCCTCCTGGAATTGTAAGGGTTATGTTACACTGGGTTGTTTGCATACCCATCTCCCCTCTAGACAGTGAACTTCTTGCAGAAAGGAGCCTGTGCTTTCGTCTCTTTTTCTAGAACAGCTTTGCCTCCAAGCTTGTTTCAACTCGAGTAAGGGAATATGAAGCATTGGATTTTTCAGAGTTCAAACCCTGGTCCTCTCACCTAATTACTGAATCAAGTCACATAACTTCTCAACACCTCAGATTCTGCACCTGTCAGTACAGAGATAATAGCTATAAGGAATGACTGGTAAGCATTCAGGGCTGTTGAGAAGAATAAATGAATTAATCAACAGGAAGGTCTTTGTCCTGCAGTGTGGTCCTTAATATGTCACCAAATAAATGTCTGAATCTGATGCTGGTGCAGGATAGAGGTGACTTGCATGGTCCATTTTCCCCAAGGGAGAGATCTCACGATCAGTCATAGTACCCATTCCATGCTGTCAAATGGAATACCAAATCCAACTCTCTCTTCACCAAGTAAGTAATATGTGTGCGCTGGGCCGAGGAGTGGACTCTGACCCCCTTAGGGCCCCGGATCCCCTTAGGTGTGGCCCAGGTGACTTGGGTCCACACCCCTCAGGCATGTGCTTCTTTCCACCTCAAACTTCATTGTTTTTCCTGGACATTGAATTATTGTTGTTTTGTCACTAAGTCCTATCCAGCTCTTTGTGACCCCATGGACTGCAGCACACCAGGCTCCGCTGTCCTTCCAGAGTTTGCTCAAATTCATGCCCATTGAGTCGATGAAGCCATCCAACCATCTCATCCTCTGTCACCCCCTTCTCCTTCTGCCCTCAATATTTCCCATCATCAGGGTCTTTTCCAATGAGTCAGTTCTTCACATCAGGCGACCAAAGTATTGGAACTTCAACTTCAGCATCAGTCCTTCCAGTGAACATTCAGAGTTGATGTCCTTTAGGACTGACTGGTTTGATCTCCTTGCTGTCCAAGGACATAGAATTCTCTCAGCCCAAGTCATCAGCTAGTTCACATCCTCAAAGCAAGAGTTCACCTATCTCCCTAGGAGTTCCAAAACTATCATCCCTAAAACTCCTGGGGACAGCCCATCACCCAGCGTCAAGGTGCGCTCCTGAGGCCCCGCCCCTGCCCACCTCCCTGGCCCCTCCCTCCCTGCCTTGCCTTGTGCCTCACCCTCCAGGCGCAAGGAATCCTCGCAGAGTCTGTGTCTTCTGGAGTCAGGTGATTTTGCACTCCCAGGAAAGCCCTCTCCTTGGGCCGCTTGGAAACTTGGCAGCCATCCTAAGTGCAGTTCCACGGTCACAACACCCTTTGTGTTCACCAGGAAGAGTAAAAGGGCCTGCTCCTGGAGCTCTCTCTGCAAGCTACACTCACCTCTTTCTTCAGGCCTCTACACCGTGATCTCAGATGCTGAGTCATCTGCCGGATCTCCAAGGCCATGAGCTACCAGAGAGCCTGGTCTGGGCTTTCACGTTGCAAACTGGCTCGGAAGTTGACTCCCTTCCTCCAGCCCGGGTACCACAGTGTTGTCCCTGCTTTGCCGCTCATCAGCCCCTGACTCCAGTGTCCACAGATACAGTGTGCCCTCTCCAGCCATTGTGTGAACTGAGCAATCTTCCTTCAGCTTTGCAGAGGCCTGGGAGAGGCCTCAGCCCAGCCTACAGGGCACTGGCCTCGCCTCCTCCCTGGCCTCCCTCTCCCCTCTTCTGTGCCTGCTACCCCTCTGCTCAACAGATCAGTCCTGAGCTTGTTTCATGCAGAGCAGCTTCATCCACGTCATGGAAACCTTGGGAACATACGATCTCCAATCTCCCCAAGATACACCTGCCATAGCAGGCTAATCAAAGTAAAACCAAACATAGTGGGTCTCCCTCTTGCAAAATCATTTGCCTGCTGTGAAGAGCATACATTTTTTCTCTGTCTCATTATACCTGTATTCCCAGTGACTGATGTGGGACCTGACTTAAAATAGACATTTACTGAAAGCCTGAGTGAATTGATCTCTGAGATGATAAATGTGAAGGTAATTATAAACTGAAAAGAATCTACAACATTAGTTATCATATCAATTCTATTATTTCCCAGCGATCGTTAGTAACTTGTTGGATGCAAGCAGCCTTGCTGTGGGCATTGCTTTAGAAGAAGATGGGAGTCCAGGCAGGACATCTCGGTTCCTCTTCTCCAACCAAAGGAGACAGTTGGTCAAGCACCCTGATGATTATAGGCAGTCTCAGAATGGAAAGCTGACCCATTCAGGCCATCGCGGAGGGACAGTCTTAGTGGATAGGGAGCTTCTGGCTCACAGAACAAGAAGGCATTCATTTGTATCTCTCTCAGTGACTTGTAAGGGACTAAGATCGAGAAACACACCCAACCTGGAGTGGGAGGCTGTGGGTGCTGGAGAAGGAACAGAGGGATCGTGACCTGATTTCAGATGTGTTTTTGGCAACTGAACTAACCTCCCTGTGCCTCCGTTTCATCCTTAGTAAAATGATGATGAGATGACATCTCATTTATCCAGGAAACAGGATCCCAGAATATTCAGTTCTCTACCCCTCTCAGAGTCTTCTGTAGAGATCTAAGCAGAGAGGAGAAATTCAGGCAAATTATTGTTAGTCTAGACATTTGCCTCCAACTCTTTGCCCTGCTCATGCTCTGGAGGGTGGGGCTGGATTATGCCTTGAGACACCATGATGGCTTTGAGCTCTCAACCTCAAGAGTTAGGGTTAAAAACTGAGAAGAGGTCACATGCAAGAGCAGGGAGGAGAACTCTGAAGGCTTGTTTTAGGAAGAACATGAATCCTAAGACTTTCAAAACAAAAATTAGGAGTCTTCTCTCAGAGAGATCTGAGCTAGTCCTTCTGCCTGGTACAGCAAAAGTATTTGGTACATTTATGTCTCTGAGTAAACTGACCCTGCCATCACGGGTAAAAGCATGGATGAAGAAAAGTCATACCAATCCTGAAAGTTACTGTGTGTGTACACATGTGTGTGTATACATATATGTAAATAAATGCATGTTTCAGTGTGTGTGTGTATATACACATATAGAGATAATGTGTGTGTGTATATATATATATAGATAGATAGATATAGAGAAATATCTACAGATTTATAGGTAAGTATCTTCCTGCTAGTAATGCCTTTATTGACATGGTGATGGGGAGCCCAGATAAGAGAGCGCATCACATAAAACGTCTTCAGTTGCAATAAGTATCTGTTCCAGAAGAATCAAGGTTGGCATTATTCCATCCATAAGATTTTTTTTTTTAAGAGCTAAATATAAAATGTTACAGCCACACCAGGAGGTTTATTTTTAACTCACACTGTTTATTTGCGTCCTGCATCTTCTGTAAATGAAATGAAGCCTCAAGACACAGGACTCTGCATTTTATTCTTTCATTTCACTTTCAAAATAAGGAAGGAAAAAAAGTGGAAAAAAGAGAGAGGCTGCATCTGAGATGATGGCATTCTGTTTCTAGCAACTTTACCAGTTATAATAATAATAACATAAGAAAAAATTAAATTTGGAAATCAAAAGACCAAGCTTCTATGTTTCACTCTGCTATCAATTTGCTTGGTAACCAACAAGGGGTATGAATGCCCTCTCTTAGACCCTCAACTTTCCAATCTGTGAAATGGGCAGATGAGGGCATAGACTAGATCAGATAATATCTAAATGCCTTATGATCCCTAGATTTCTAAGCTTTCTTCAATGCCTGCCTTTTTTAATAATTCTTTCTAAAATTGAAGTATGTTGATGTCCAACATTATATAAGTTACAGATGTACAATATAGTGAGTCACAAATTTTACTCCATTTATAGTTATTATAGAATATTGGCTATATCCCCTGTGTTGCATAATGTATCCTTGTAGCTTATTTTTACACCTAATAATTTGTGCCTCTTAATCTCCTAGTCCTATAGAGCCCCTCTCCCCTTGACAGTCCTCACTGGTAACCACCAGTTTGTTCTCTGTATCTGTGAGTCTGTTTCTTTCTCATTACATCCACTAATTTGTTGTATTTTTTAGATTCCACATACAAATGATATCATGAAGTATCTGTCTTACTCTATTTGACTTACTTCACTTAGCCTAATACCCTTTAATCCTCCCATGTTGCTGCAAAATGGCAAGATTTTCTTTTTTATGCGTCTGTGCTAAGTCCCTTCAATTATATCCAACTCTCTGCACCCCATGGACTGTAGCCAGCCAGGATCCTCTGTCTAAGGGATTTCCCAGGCAAGAATACTGGAATGAGTTGCCATTTCCTCTTCCAGGGGATCTTCCCAATCCAGAGATTAAACCCACATCTCTTGTCTCCTGCATTAGCAGGCAGGTTCTTTACCACTAGCGCTACCTGGGAAACCCTCTTTTATGGCTGAGTAGTATTTCATTGTGAATATACGTGTGTCTGATATCACATCTTCTTTATCCATTCATCTGTTGGTGAACAATCAGGTTGCTTCCATATGTTGGTAGTTTTAAACAATGTTGCATTTTCAACTGATGTTTTTGTTTTTAAGATATATAAGCAGGAAACCAGAATTGAAAGAGGCAAATGTACCCCAATGTTCATTGCAGCACTGCTTATAATAGCCAGGACATGGAAACAACCTAGATGTCCATCAGCAGATGAATGGATAAGCAAGCTGTGGTACATATACACAATGGAGTATTACTCAGCCATTAAAAAGAATACATTTGAATCAGTTCTAATGAGGTGGATGAAACTGGAGCCCATTATACAGGGTTAAGTAAGCCAGAAAGAAAAACACCAATACAGTATACTGACACATATATATGGAATTTAGAAAGATGGTAACGATAACCCTGTATGCAAGCCAGCAAAAGAGACACAGATGTTTAGGACGGACTTTTGGTCTCTGTGGGAGAGGGAGACGGTGGGATGATTTGGGAGAATGGCATTGAAACATGTATGCTATCATATAAGAAAGGAATCCCCAGTCTTTGTTTGATACAGGATACAGGATGCTTGGGGCTGGTGCACAGGGATGATCCAGAGAGACGATATGGGGTGGGAGGTGGGAGGGGGGTTCAGGATTGGGAACTCATGTACACCCATGGTGGATTCATGTCAATATATGGTGAAGGTGAAGTCGCTCAGTCGTGTCCAACTCTTTGCGAACCTGTGGACTGTAACCTACTAGGCTTCTCCATCCATGGGATTCTCCAGGCAAGAATACTGGAGTGGATTGTCATTTCCTTCTCCAGGGGATCTTCCCAACCCAGGGATCGAACTCGGGTCTCCTGCATTGGAGGCAGACGCTTTAACCTCTGAGCCACCAGGGAAGCATGGCAAAACCAATACAGTATTGTAAAGCAAAATAAAGTAAAAATTAAAATTTAAAAAAAAAAGATATTTTATGCAGGATGGACGTGCTGGGGTGTATGGTAGCTCTCTTTTCAGTTATTTTTTGAAAAGCTCTATACTGTTTTCCACAGTGGCTGGACTAATACATTCCCACAAGGGCTCCCTTTTCTCCACATCCTTGCCAATATTTGTTATTTGTGTTCTTTTTGATAGCCATTCTGACAGGTGTGAGGTGTTCCTCACACCTCTGGGTTTTATTTGCATTTCCCTGATGATTTGTGATGTTGAGCATCTTTTCTATGTGCCTGTTGGCCATCTGCATGTCCTCTTTGGAGAAATGTCTATTCAGATATTCTGCCCATTTTTAATCCATTTGTTTTGTTTTGTTTTATGTTGAGTTGTATGGGCTGTTTTTATATTTTGAATATTAGCTGCTTATCGGTCATTATCATTTGCAAATGTTTTCTCCTATTCAGTAGGTTGTCTTTTCATTTTGTTGATGGTTTCCTTTGCTGTCCAAAAGCTTTCAAGTTTAATTAGGTCTCATTTGTTTATTTTTGCTTTTATTTTCTTTGCTTTAGGAGACAGATCCAAAAAATGCTGCTCTGATTTACGTTAAAGAGTATTCTGCCTACATTTTCCTCTAGGATCTTTATGGTTTCTGGTCTTTCATTTAGGTCTTTAATACATTTTGAGTTTATTTTTGTTTATGGTGTTAGAAAATGTTTTAATTTCATTCTTTTACATATAGCTGTCCAGTTTTTCTACTACCACTAATTGAAGAGATTGTCTTTTCTCCATCATATATTCTTCCCTCCTTTGTTGTAGATTAATTGACCAAAGTGAGTGCATTCATTCTGGGCCCTTTAATCTGTTCCAGTGCCTTCCCAAAGCTGGAATCACTGGGAGGAGGCAGCCTCTGAGGCCACCCCCAGGGCCAGTAATAATGCCTCTCTTGTTTCTGTTGTGGTCATTGTGAGTAGCCTTGGAAGAAAAATCCTCTTGATTCCTTTGATCTAATAAAATGAGCAATTTGTTAAAGAACAAAAACAACTGTCATTTATTTAGCCCTTCACTTATTGTCAGGCATTACTCTAAGTATCTTTTATGCATTATTTCCTTTAATCTTTGGAACCATCCCATGAGCTAAACTCTATTTAATTGCCATAAAGGGAGAATTATTCAAATGGGGAAATTAAGAGTTGAAGAAGTACCTTACCCAAAGTCATAAAGACAGAGAGTGTCCAAAGCAGGGCTGGAACTCAGTGCTCATTGCCGTCACAGCCCTTGCTCTCAACATCGCATTAAATTCTAGGCATTTGAGTCTGAGTTGTCTTTCTGAGGCTCTATCTCTTGGCATGGGAACACTTTGTATGCATGTCTTACCCTGGGCAGTAGAAGCGCACTCTTCTCTTAGCTTCATTCTTGGGTACCAGGACATGGAAAACTCATATGCCAGGATGAGAAGTTGGGACTTATCTTGATGGAAATAAGGAGCCTTCAGAGGTTAAGACAGCATATATCAAGAGTTTCCTCTATCTTTATCATGAACAGTGGTCCTCTCAAGAAAGTGATGGAGCTTTGCAACTCTTCACATCCCTATTTTCACAAACACTGACTGACTCCCTTTCTCCAGGCAGCCTTTGTATTTCCTGCCTCTGTCTCTTGGTCTATATTGTTCCCTTACATGTTCATCCACCACCTACAGGCTTTCAAGGTCCTCCTGTATTATCTCCTCATAAGCCTACCCCTGCATCCCTGAGAAAAATTCACTTATCTCCGGTGCTACCACAAAGAAGAGAAAATGCTTGGGGTAGATAGGAAGAAAACAAACCTTCCTCCATACCCATTACATGCCAGGCACTGTGCCAGGTACTTGCATTTAGTGTACTTTCATTTTTTCAACCACCTTGCAAATAGAAATTATCCTCACATGTGATATGAGACTCAGAGATGATATCATGTGTCCAGGGTCATTGAGCCAAACTTACTTTTCAAGATTAAAACATGGTTCCATTTGACTCCAGAACTCATGTTCCTTTAATGTAAAGAATACACATATGACATTGCATCTATGGATAGAATTCATTCCATCACAGCCTCGCAAGGGGAATACTCTATTGTCTCTCTTACTCAGACATGAAAACTTGGATCTGAGAGTTATTTTATCCAAACCTACTCAAGGTAGTAGACTCCACAGCTAGTTGTTGTTCTTGTTCAGTCAGTAGTAAGTTGTGTCCGACTCTGCAACCCCATGGACCGCAGCATGTCAGGCCTTCCTGTCCCTTACCATCTCCCAGAGTTCGCCCAAGTTCATATCTATTGAATAGGTGACACTATCCAACTGCCTCACCCCTTGCAGCCCTCTTTTCCTTTTGCCTTCAACCTTTCCCAGCAAGAGTGTTATCCAATTAGCTGGCTGTTTGTATCAGGTGGCCAAATTATTGACGCTTTAGCATCAGTCCTTCTAGTGAGTGTTCAGGGTTAATTTCCCTTCGGATTGATTGGTGTGATCTCTGTGCTGTCCAAAGGACTCTCGAGAATTGTTTCCAGCATTGCAATTCGAAAGCATCAATTCTTCAATGTTCAGCCTTCTTTGTGGTCAAACTCTTACATCTGTACATGACTACTAGAAAAATCATAGCTTTGACAAGATGGACCTTTGTTGGAGAAATGATGTCTCTGCTTTTTAATGCTGTCTAGGTTTGTCATAGCCTTCAACAAGTAGAACCAAGCAAGTCAGAAACTAGAACAAAGGTAATACTTGTCTTATTATATACTGGTTTGGTATTGTGTATTAAGCTGTGTGAAGTCCAGGCATTTTCTAGTTTTCTGACCAGACTACATTTCTTGAGGGGCATGTTTGTGCCTTGTTTATCTTGTATCCAGGATATAAAAATCTTAGTAAGTCCAATATTTAATACATAATCTTCACTTAGTAAATATGAATTGGATTAAAAAATAAGAAAAAGGAATGTGTCATTCATCACCTTATATCTGCAGGGACTTTTAGTTTCTGTGGGGTTCTCTCAGTAAACATTCATCATATCACCTTTCAGGAGCTTCAATTTCCTGATCTGAATGGTGGAGGCAGTGCCTTCTGGGTTTTGCTGGATTAATTGTGCAGGCAAAGTGAGTAAGTGCTGGTAAATAATAAATACTCAACAAACGACAGGTAATATGAGAATGTGATGAAAAGAGTGATTAAATCCTCACAAATTCTCAATGGTGTAGGCAAGTCAGAAGGCAGTTAATCCCCATTGAGAGTGAGGGAAAGGATCAGAAAACTGCAACTCTTATAAAACACACACACATGTACACACACTCTCACACTCACTCACACTTCTGGAAGAGCTGAATTGCCAATCCAGAATTTCAGACACACTGAAATCTTTATCTATCACTCCCTAGGTGGTCATAGTACCTTCTCCCCAGAAAGTGTGGCTGTTTGCAGTCTTGGACTAAGGAATCCTGATGAGGAAAGTGTCCAGGGGGGGAAAAGAATCTCAAGCTGTGTTATCAACCTAAGAATGCAAACAAGGATGATCAGCCAACCAGGTCTTCCCTTGGGAAGTGAATAAGGGCCCTGTATGTTGCAATAATGAAGGCATTAGAAAGGGCTTCATTTGAGCTTCACCTGTGAAGTTAGACACTCTTCTCAGGGGTAGTAAGAAGGTCTGTCTGGAGGGATGGAAGAATTTGGCACATTGCTTCCTCTACCACTTGACAACTGAAGAGGGAGAGCATTTAGCTTGTTTTGACTTGCCTGATGCCTATTCAAGCCTCATGAAGGAATGGAAATGGGGACAGGGATAGTTAAAGCCTGTAGAGGGTTGAAATAACTTCCTGTAGCTTAAGAACTGCCTGGCAGTTTGGTCTTGCCATCCACTGGCTGTGTGCCTTTGAGCAAGTGGCAGTCCCTTCTGAATGTGGTGTATGAAATCAGTGTTTCCTTGGGAGTACAGGTAATTTTAGATGTTAATATCCCTTGACCCATTATAAATTCTCTCTTTTTTTCCCCACTCTCAACTGTGTTAAGGAGAAAGGCTCACTTTGAAGCTAGTATGATTTCAATACCCTGCTATCATGTGGGTGATCCCCTCATTTTCTTATTCTTTTTTTAAAATTAAAGAACAGATATCAGGCTCAGAAACGTTAGGGAATCCTATCTGTTGAGTAAAATAATCCTGGCATTAATATGTTTACTTTTGGTGGTGGTGGTTTAGTAACTAAGTTATATCCCATAGACTTGTGATTTCATGGACTGTATAGCCCGCCAGGCTCCTCCGTAGATGGAATTCTCCAGGCAAGAATACTGGAGTGGGTTGCCATTTCCTTCTCCAAGGGGGCTTTTCCAACCCAGGGATCGAACTCCAGTCTTCTGCACTGCAGGTGGATTCTTTACCGACTGGGCCACCAAGGAAAAAGTCCTATGTTTACCTTTAATAATATTGCTTTTTCATTTATTTGTTGTTCAGTCACTCAGTCGTGTCTGACTCTTTGCCACCCCATGGACTGCAGTATGCCAAGCTTTCCTGTCTTTCACCATCTCCTGGAGATTGCTCAAACTTATGTCCATTGAGTCGGTGATGCCATCCAACCATCTCATCCTCTGGCATCCCCTTCTCCTCCTGTCTTCAATCTTTCCCAGCATCAGGGTCTTTTCTAATAAGTCAGCTCTTTGCATCTGGTGGCCAAAGAATTGGAGCTTCAGCTACAGCATCAGTCCTTCCAATGGATATTCAGGGTTGATTTCCTTTAGGATTGACTTGTTTGATTTCCTTGTAGTCCAAGGGACTCTCAAGAGTCTTCTCCAACACCACAGTTCAAAAGGATCAATTCTTCAGCACTCAGCAGTGGTCTAATTTTTAAGTAACAGAAAGTGAGTCATTTTAAACATAATATTAGGTCAACNAGTCCAAGGGACTCTCAAGAGTCTTCTCCAACACCACAGTTCAAAAGGATCAATTCTTCAGCACTCAGCAGTGGTCTAATTTTTAAGTAACAGAAAGTGAGTCATTTTAAACATAATATTAGGTCAACATTATCGGTGGAATTTGAGTGAATGAAATTTGGGAAACATGGTGCCAAGTGTATTTTTAAGACCTTGCTACTCTAAGTAAGGTCTGCAAACTTGTAGCACCTGGAAACTTGGAAATGCACAAAATCAGGCTGCTTCTGAGACCACAGGATTGGAATCTTCATTTGAACAGTACCGCCCATGATTCATGAGCAGAGTAAAGTTTGAGAAACAGTTCTCTAAAGGCCCTGCTAGTTCTCTCTAATCGTACTAAAATGATTGCATCACCATAAAGGAGTCTGAGGGCATTCCTTCATCCAGATACCCTATCCCCTTTCCATTTTGTTGAGTGTTCAAAGCAATACTTTTATCGTTGCTCTAAGGCAAATGTTTCTGCGTCCGGCCCCTTAGCTCTGCTGCTTCCTAGTCGTATGTCCTTAAGAACTGTGCTTCGTCTGTGTTTCTTGATTTTAGCTCCATTTATAAAATGAGGGTTGTGATCCTTTATTTTTACTGCGATTGCACTACACACATACACACACACAAACATTCTCATGGTGCCTGGAACACAGTAGTGGGTCCATAAATAGTGACAGAGTCACTTTCCTTGACTTTCTATCCATCCCAGCAATTCTAGGTCTTTCATCTTGGTAGGAAGGAGCACATACTTCTGATGCCAGCGAGTTGCCTCAAATCTCTAATTTGGGTTGTGACTGCCTGATAATTTAACTGCCATCAAGTCATGGTGCTTTTGTGAGAGCATATCCCTGTTAGCAAACCAGCTGTCAAAGGGTTCTGGCAGATCAGGTGTTTCCACTGTGCCTATATCTGTCCAGAGTGGCCATTCAGTATGAAACAGTTTCTAGAAGAGTCTGGGCTTGGGTGAGCAGAAGACAGAGCAGGAAGAGGAACAGGGCTGCTGGTGGGTTTCACACAGTTCTGGTGGTCCATCCTGCATTTCTTTCATCTCAGCCAGGACCCTGGGGACCTGCAAGCTGACTATTCCATGCTTTTCTCTTTACTGCCTTGAGCAAGAGGAGAGAATAAGGAAGAGTGAGGTTGGTAGTCCTGGAGACCTGATTTCCTATTTTGTGAGCTTTGGGGCAAGTTACTTGAGCTTTTCTGCATCTCTATTTTCTCAGTTACTTGGCCACAGAAAGGGACTATATTGGGTCATTTGCAGAGATATGGCTGAACCTAGAGACTATCATATAGGGTGAAGTAAGTCAGAAAGAGAAAACCAAATAACGTGTATTAATGCAAATATGTGGAATCTAGAAAAATGGTGTAGTTGGTCTTGTTTGCAAAACAGAAATAGAGACACAGACATAGAGAACAAACATGGACACCAAGGGGAAGGGGCGTATGGGAGGAATTGCAAGATTGGGATTGAGATATATATGCTTCCTCAACTTGAAAAGCAGAGACTGTCAATCTGACTTCACCAGGATGTTATGAGGATTAAGAGAGACCCGGTGTGTAAACAGGCTCAGCATGATGCCTGAGGCACGAAGTCAGGGTGAGGATTAAGAGAATGCAAGCAAAGTTCTTGGCGCTTGGGAGGCACAGCACAGGTATTCATGCAGAGGATGCTGAGGTTAGCACTTAATAGTCAAGCCTTACTTATTCCATGTTGCCTTTTATAATCCCTCTTTTTTGCTGGATCCTCATTTCCTAAACTTTTATACTTGTCATGTACCAGCACAGAGTCTTCTTTCCCCACATTTCCCTCCCAAGGCGAGCTCATGGAATCACATCCCTCTCAAGGCGAGCTCACAGAATCCCCCGCTTTTAAATGCTATCTACAACTGATGATTCCCAAATTAATCTCTCTAGCCTGGAGCTCTCCCTTGAACTTGAGACTCATAAATCCAAATGCTTGTGTAATATCTTCACTTGGAAATCGTAAAATCATCTTGGATTTACTGCATCCAAAACTGTGCTCTAAGTACTACCTGCATCAATATCCTATGGGCTCTGCTCTCAGTCTGACCCCCTTTTCAGTGTCTTAGACCAAAATCACTGGAGCCCACATGGCTGCCTCTTTCCTTCACCCCCACATCCAGTGGTCAGCAAATTCTGTTGGCTTTTTCTGCAAGGAAAGATATTCGAGAATTCAGCCACCTCTCACCATTCTAGTTCAATCAGAAGTATCTCCTTCCGGCCTTGGTCCCCTGTAACCTGTCTGCAAACCCAGTCAGGAATGTGCTTTGAAAAGTAATTCATATCTGGAAGTGCCACCATTTGAAACTCTCAGCACAATCCAACTGGGAATAAAATCCAAAGTTTTCAGCACAACCCACAAGGTCTTATAGGAACCCCCTCCCCCAGCTCCACACTGCCTTTCTGAGGTTGCGTCCTCCCACTTCTCAGCCATCCTGACCCCTGTGTAGTGCCTTGAACACGCTGGCTCCCTCTCAAGGCTTTTGATTTACTCCTTGCTCTGCCTAGAATATTCTTTCCCCAATTATCTGTGCGGCTTCCCAGGCAGCTAGTGGTAAAGAACTCACATGCCAGTGCAGGAGATATAAAAGATGCGAATTTGATCCCTGGATCAGGAAGATCCCCTGGTGGATGGCATGGCAACCCACTCCAATATTCTTGCCTGGAGAATCCCATGGACAGAGAAGCCTGGTGGGCTACAGTCCATAGGGTTGCAAAGAGTTGGGCATGACTGAAGCAACTTAGCACACATTATCTACATTGCCTACTCCATGTCATTCCAATTTCTGCTCAAATGTAGTGTGATTGAGAGACTTCTCATGACCACCTTCTAGAAAAGAGTGCTCCCACCTCCCCTCTCTGGTGTTATCCATCCTCCAGTAGCATTTATCTCCATCCAACATACTCTGTTTATACTCTCCATTGTAAGCTCCTTGACAGGAGAGCCTCTGTACCTAGCACTGAATACCGAGCAGATATTTAGTAAGTATTTACTGAATGAATGAATGAACCTATTGAATTCTATTTTCTTCATTGTGTGAACACTTTCAGTTTGTATTACTCATGATTCTATTTCTTGTCTACCATTATAGAAAGGCTAATATGCATAAATTGCATTTGTATAGGAATCACAGTTTACGCACCCTTTTTTTGCAACAGTTGTTGCAGTTACTACTATTCCATTCATTTATCCTCATCATAACCCAATGAGAGAAAGGGATATTTCACCCATATTTATGATGATGAAACTGAGGCTTGCAATAGTGGAGTTTTTGTGTGTAAAGAAAATAGCACATATTATAAGGGAACAATCAGGACTCGAACACTTGATCCAAGATTTTCTCCCTAAAAGAAAGATATCTTATATTTACTGACTTGCCCTGTTGCTGAATTGATTCACCTTGAGGAGAACATCTGTTTCCTGGGAGAAAAGATCCATTGTATATGTTTCTTGTGTTACTCTACTTTGCCTCACACGGAGTAAAACACAGTAGGAACTCACATAATAATTTGTCAACTTTAAGTCTGGATATACATCATGGGTTCATGCATGCTAAATCGCTTCAGTTGTGTCGAACTCTTTACAACCCTATGGACTGTAGCCTGCCAGACTCCTCTGTCCATGGGATTATTCAGGTAAGAATAATGAAGTGAGTTGCCATGCCCTCCTCTAGGGGATCTTCCTGACTCAGGGATCGAACCCACGTCTCTTATGTCTACTGCATTGGCAGATGAGTTCTTTATAATTAGCGCCACCTGGGAAGCCCCTGGATATACATGTCACAGAAGTGTGTTTTTCCCATAATGTCTCAAAGATGCTACCTGGGAGATTTTTATCACTTTACAGGTTCAAATTCTAGATGGACTTAGTCCTCCAGGGAATAAAAAAACAAACAATACTGGTGGAAAATAGAAAAAGACAAGGAAAGAGACAAAAAAAGATTAAACAGATGAGAAACTAGAAATATAAAAGAGTGTCCAAAAGGAAGCAGCCAGTTGGGACTTATTCAAGAAACATCCTGATCAGGGTTAGAGTTAAGAATTTGGGTAGGCCGAGGCAGTGGGAAGCTTGAACAAGCACAGGACCTACAGACAGGTAACTGGCACTCTCCTGACCAAGTAGCCAGTTGGCTTGGATCAGAACACTTCCCGGAGACCTGTGCCAGAAGAAAATGCTGACTGAGGCAAGCAGGGCGTGCTTGTGTCCAAAGTGGGGCCCTACTCCCAGAAAGGGAGCCAGGGCCAAAGTTGGGAACTGTACTCAGAAGGCCAGCCATGGGACAGGGCGGGCTGCGACTCTGCGAGCTCAGGGTTTCTCTCATAAGCAGGTCAAGAGTGCATGGGGCAATCCCAGATCACACCCCTCAACATCCACCTCCTCCCCCAACTCAAGAAGGGTCTGAACCTACACGCTCTATTTCAGGAGAACCTTAGAGAAAAGGCACTGGGCAGGCGGATAAAAGCCTGCTTCACTCACCCAGAAGTCTGTCTGATTCTAAGCCCTCCCTTCTAGCTGCCACCCAATCTTCTCACACAGCATCCTCCCTGTTGTAGCCCTATCTGTTTCCCAGGAGGCAGAGCAGCTCCTGGGTGGGCTCATGAGCTTGGCCCAGGTTGCACACATCCACGTCCAGCCATGCAATCACCAACAAATAACTTCCTGCAGNTGTGTAAACAGGCTCAGCATGATGCCTGAGGCACGAAGTCAGGGTGAGGATTAAGAGAATGCAAGCAAAGTTCTTGGCGCTTGGGAGGCACAGCACAGGTATTCATGCAGAGGATGCTGAGGTTAGCACTTAATAGTCAAGCCTTACTTATTCCATGTTGCCTTTTATAATCCCTCTTTTTTGCTGGATCCTCATTTCCTAAACTTTTATACTTGTCATGTACCAGCACAGAGTCTTCTTTCCCCACATTTCCCTCCCAAGGCGAGCTCATGGAATCACATCCCTCTCAAGGCGAGCTCACAGAATCCCCCGCTTTTAAATGCTATCTACAACTGATGATTCCCAAATTAATCTCTCTAGCCTGGAGCTCTCCCTTGAACTTGAGACTCATAAATCCAAATGCTTGTGTAATATCTTCACTTGGAAATCGTAAAATCATCTTGGATTTACTGCATCCAAAACTGTGCTCTAAGTACTACCTGCATCAATATCCTATGGGCTCTGCTCTCAGTCTGACCCCCTTTTCAGTGTCTTAGACCAAAATCACTGGAGCCCACATGGCTGCCTCTTTCCTTCACACCCCACATCCAGTGGTCAGCAAATTCTGTTGGCTCTTTCTGCAAGGAAAGATATTCGAGAATTCAGCCACCTCTCACCATTCTAGTTCAATCAGAAGTATCTCCTTCCGGCCTTGGTCCCCTGTAACCTGTCTGCAAACCCAGTCAGGAATGTGCTTTGAAAAGTAATTCATATCTGGAAGTGTCACCATTTGAAACTCTCAGCACAATCCAACTGGGAATAAAATCCAAAGTTTTCAGCACAACCCACAAGGTCTTATAGGAACCCCCTCCCCCAGCTCCACACTGCCTTTCTGAGGTTGCGTCCTCCCACTTCTCAGCCATCCTGACCCCTGTGTAGTGCCTTGAACACGCTGGCTCCCTCTCAAGGCTTTTGATTTACTCCTTGCTCTGCCTAGAATATTCTTTCCCCAATTATCTGTGCGGCTTCCCAGGCAGCTAGTGGTAAAGAACTCACATGCCAGTGCAGGAGATATAAAAGATGCGAATTTGATCCCTGGATCAGGAAGATCCCCTGGTGGATGGCATGGCAACCCACTCCAATATTCTTGCCTGGAGAATCCCATGGACAGAGAAGCCTGGTGGGCTACAGTCCATAGGGTTGCAAAGAGTTGGGCATGACTGAAGCAACTTAGCACACATTATCTACATTGCCTACTCCATGTCATTCCAATTTCTGCTCAAATGTAGTGTGATTGAGAGACTTCTCATGACCACCTTCTAGAAAAGAGTGCTCCCACCTCCCCTCTCTGGTGTTATCCATCCTCCAGTAGCATTTATCTCCATCCAACATACTCTGTNAGCACACATTATCTACATTGCCTACTCCATGTCATTCCAATTTCTGCTCAAATGTAGTGTGATTGAGAGACTTCTCATGACCACCTTCTAGAAAAGAGTGCTCCCACCTCCCCTCTCTGGTGTTATCCATCCTCCAGTAGCATTTATCTCCATCCAACATACTCTGTTTATACTCTCCATTGTAAGCTCCTTGACAGGAGAGCCTCTGTACCTAGCATTGAATACCGAGCAGATATTTAGTAAGTATTTACTGAATGAATGAATGAACCTATTGAATTCTATTTTCCTCATTGTGTGAACACTTTCAGTTTGTATTACTCATGATTCTATTTCTTGTCTACCATTATAGAAAGGCTAATATGCATAAATTGCATTTGTATAGGAGTCACAGTTTACACACCCTTTTTTTGCAACAGTTGTTGCAGTTACTACTATTCCATTCATTTATCCTCATCATAACCCAATGAGAGAAAGGGATATTTCACCCATATTTATGATGATGAAACTGAGGCTTGCAATAGTGGAGTTTTTGTGTGTAAAGAAAATAGCACATATTATAAGGGAACAATCAGGACTCGAACACTTGATCCAAGATTTTCTCCCTAAAAGAAAGATATCTTATATTTACTGACTTGCCCTGTTGCTGAATTGATTCACCTTGAGGAGAACATCTGTTTCCTGGGAGAAAAGATCCATTGTATATGTTTCTTGTGTTACTCTACTTTGCCTCACACGGAGTAAAACACAGTAGGAACTCACATAATAATTTGTCAACTTTAAGTCTGGATATACATCATGGGTTCATGCATGCTAAATCGCTTCAGTTGTGTCAAACTCTTTACAACCCTATGGACTGTAGCCTGCCAGACTCTTCTGTCCATGGGATTATTCAGGTAAGAATATTGAAGTGAGTTGCCATGCCCTCCTCTAGGGGATCTTCCTGACTCAGGGATCGAACCCACGTCTCTTATGTCTACTGCATTGGCAGATGAGTTCTTTATAATTAGCGCCACCTGGGAAGCCCCTGGATATACATGTCACAGAAGTGTGTTTTTCCCATAATGTCTCAAAGATGCTACCTGGGAGATTTTTATCACTTTACAGGTTCAAATTCTAGATGGACTTAGTCCTCCAGGGAATAAAAAAACAAACAATACTGGTGGAAAATAGAAAAAGACAAGGAAAGAGACAAAAAAAGATTAAACAGATGAGAAACTAGAAATATAAAAGAGTGTCCAAAAGGAAGCAGCCAGTTGGGACTTATTCAAGAAACATCCTGATCAGGGTTAGAGTTAAGAATTTGGGTAGGCCGAGGCAGTGGGAAGCTTGAACAAGCACAGGACCTACAGACAGGTAACTGGCACTCTCCTGACCAAGTAGCCAGTTTGGCTTGGATCAGAACACTTCCCGGAGACCTGTGCCAGAAGAAAATGCTGACTGAGGCAAGCAGGGCGTGCTTGTGTCCAAAGTGGGGCCCTACTCCCAGAAAGGGAGCCAGGGCCAAAGTTGGGAACTGTACTCAGAAGCCCAGCCATGGGACAGGGCGGGCTGCGACTGTGAGCTCGGGGTTTCTCTCATAAGCAGGTCAAGAGTGCATGGGGCAATCCCAGATCACACCCCTCAACATCCACCTCCTCCCGCAACTCCAGATGGCTTCAAGAAGGGTCTGAACCTACACGCTCTATTTCAGGAGAACCTTAGAGAAAAAGCACTGGGCAGGCGGATAAAAGCCTGCTTCACTCACCCAGAAGTCTGTCTGATTCTAAGCCCTCCCTTCTAGCTGCCACCCAATCTTCTCACACAGCATCCTCCCTGTTGTAGCCCTATCTGTTTCCCAGGAGGCAGAGCAGCTCCTGGGTGGGCTCATGAGCTTGGCCCAGGTTGCACACATCCACGTCCAGCCATGCAATCACCAACAAATAACTTCCTGCAGTCCTATTCATCTTTGGTTTCAGCACAGTGGAACCAGGGTCTATAAATTGTAGTTGGGATTCAGGACTATTTTCTAGGTCAGGGATGCATTGCATGTCAATAGCAGAGCCCAGAATCCATTTGCCCACTATAGAGTGCTTAGCAGGCAGCACCCTCAACGTGGACCTGGTGCCTGTAAATCTCTGCTGTGGACAGAACCACAGAGATCTGAGAAAAATGAAAGGCTGCTGAGTGGGTCCAGCACTTCCTTTAAGGGCTCTGAAAGCATCTGCGTGCAGAGTCGNCAGGACTATTTTCTAGGTCAGGGATGCATTGCATGTCAATAGAAGAGCCCAGAATCCATTTGCCCACTATAGAGTGCTTAGCAGGCAGCACCCCCAACGTGGACCTGGTGCCTATAAATCTCTGCTGTGGACAGAACCACAGAGATCTGAGAAAAATGAAAGGCTGCTGAGTGGGTCCCGCACTTCCTTTAAGGGCTCTGAAAGCATCTGCGTGCAGAGTCGAAGCTGAATTTTGCTAAAGGCAAATCTGGTGTTTGTACTGGGCTTGGTGCTGTATCACAAGTGTGTTTAAGGATCTTGTGTGTAAGGTGAACATTCTGAACTTTCTATGTGCGTGTGTGTGTGCACTCAGTCATGTCCAACTCTTTGCCGCCCCATGGTCTGTAGCCCACCAGACTCCTCTGTCCATGAGATTTTCCAGGCAAGAATACTGGAGTGGGTTGCCATTCCCTACTCTAGGGGATCTTCCCTACCCAGCGATCAAACTCGCAACTCCTGTGTCTCCTGCACTGATGGACTTTACGGCCCTAAACACACACACAGAGGCAACAAAATCAGAAGCCTTTGAGGTCAGAACTGGTTTTAAACCCTGTCTCTGCCACTTCCTCCAGGGATATTGTTTAACCCATTTCTTTCATAGGTAAAAGTACTCCAGGAGGTGAATTATATTGTGTGGATAAAACAAGATGAATCAAACTGTCTGATATTCAACAACGTGAAGCTTGTTTAAAATTAGAAGTACTTGTGTGGAAACGCAACAAGGCTGAGACTGACAGAATACTGTGGGGAAATTAAAGGAGAAATTTGAAATCAGACCCAACTGTGTGTGAATCTTGGTTTTTTCATTTATTGTACAGTAACCTTGAGTGTGTTTACTTTTCCATGACTAGGGGATCATTGTGTTGCCTATGTCATAAAGTTGTTGATCTCCCTGGAAAATGTGATGCTTTTAAAGTAGAAAGTGTGAGATCTTTTGCATAGTAAGACCCTAATAAATTGTGAGATATTGTTATGTCTTTACTGGGCAACCAAACTCTTAAACTCAGTTTAATGAGACATATTTTAAAAGGCTAACCTGTGTGTATGTAATTTATAGTTATATATTTATTATTGGGGAAAAATAACATAAAAATAATCTTCGGTTGAATTGTTAATCCAACTGAGTGGAACCTGGGTTTATTGGCTCTTTATTAGAAGTGTGGGTGCTGCACGCTGTGATGGATACAAAGATGAAGAAGGAAGGAAGATAAAATTGATATGCCAAGCACTGTGCTAAGAGCTCTCAAACAGATCATTTCATTTGCATCTTTCTATAGTTTATATTAGTTCTATGAGGAAGAACAATTCATGGTCACTGGGGAAAGGTAGAGAAGTGAAAAAATTATAAAAACAAAACAACCCACCCCTGCCATAACCACTTTTATTTATCTGTTGTATATCGCTTCTGTCATTTTTTAATGCAAAGTTCATGGTTTATTTAAACCTTAATTTCCATCTGTAAAACAAAAAGAATACTCCCACCCCATCCCCGAGTTTTTAGACCTTTTCCCTTTAAGTTTTTTCCCTTTAAGAAAAGAATCTCAGTGCCAGGCAGTTGGTAAAAGCTCAATAACTTTCCACGTTCTTCAGATTCTCTTGCATGTGACTGTTTTCATAGTTTTTAAAAACTAGCATAGGCACAAGAATATGAGGACATGAGGTGGGCATTCAGAGGGGTTGCAAAGCCCAAAGATAACTTGGGTACCTCTTTATAATTTACTCAAAGCATCTTAGTGGGTAAAAGTTCTGATTTTTAAATTAAAAACCATACAATTCTTGGGGTGCAAAATTTTCCCTGATTTTTAAGATAAGAGACTACAAAGAAACCTCCTACTTGTTTGTGGCAGGCCAGTTCAGACTGCATCTTTGGCCCGTGGGGTATGTTTCTTCTCCATCATGATGGACTTTCCATGGCAAAGTTCAAGGGGAGGGATCCAGAGTTATGGAAGGTTTTAAGCAGAGACACTAAGGTGGTCTGAGTTAGGTGTTAGACTACTGTGGTGCTGATGTGGAAGACGAATTGGAGGGATTATCGTAAAGGAAAAGCTTGCTGTGAAGCTAGTGTCATGGGCTGGGTTGTAAGTGGTGAGAGTGAGAACTAGAAAAAGGGAATGAAGAGGAAGGGAGGGAGTTGGAAGGTTCTGAAGACAGGAAAAAGAGAAATTCATTGCTCCCCTGTGGAGAAAAATGGATGGGTGAGAAGATTCCTAAATGATTCCTCGGTTCTCATTGGTTAGGTGGTAGACCTGGAGGGAACACGGACTGATAAAGATGATACAGATACCCACAGTTATTGGGTACACATGAGTATTGGTGGTAACCAGCAGAGATCTAGCTGTTTTGTGATGAAATTTCTCAGCCACCCTGCCACTTAATTGAAACTAAACTGAATTCTTCATATGTATTCCAAATAAATGAAAAACCAAAGTTCCTATTTCTTGAAATTGTATTTCTGTGGAAATTATTTGAAGAATCATACTGTCCTAAACAGACCAGAAGTTCCTAATTGTCTGCTTTAATCACTAGCTTTTAGTTAGGTGAGGGAGAAAGCCTGTGGCTTTGGGGAATCCTTGGGTGAATCTGGCACTTCTCAGAGCCTCTGTGAGAGTATTTGCTTTTGCTGCAGAAATGAGAGCAGAACCACATTTTGGGACCTGAGCCCATTGATGTGAGGGCACGTTCTCTCTTTGACAATATCAGGGCAAAAATTAAACATTCATAATATGGTAATTAAGAGCTGAATAATTTACTCTAAACCAATAAACTAGATGTTGGTAGTAAGATAGCTCCAGAATGAATCACAGTGGAGGGAAAAATAACACTGTTTATTGATTACTATGAGGCTGGACAGTAAACTTGGAACCCATTTCCTCTCTTATGACTACAGTTTGGAAAAAGAATATACCCCCAAATCCACAGGTGTTCATCCAGGAATCCACCACACAGCACCCCAGTCCCCAGTGATAAGCTGTATGACCAGGCACAAGTCACTCAACTAATTTGTGCCTCAGTTTGCAAATCTGACACTAGGTGTGAATAATTCCTGTCATGTCAATAACAGTCTCACAGTTACTGAGTCTCACAATAGTCTGTCATCTAAAAGAAGGCAGCCCGGTCTTCCCACTTGTGAAAAGCCTAGTGCTGGATTCTTTCAAGATGTTCATCACTGTGACTGCTCTGCAGGGATGCTGATCTGCCTCCTTGTAACACTTGGGTCCCCTAGGACAAGGAAAGGAAACTATGTGATAAAGCAGACACTTTTGAAAGTCTACCAAACCTTGTAAATCCACTTAGCAATGTGACAACCACAGATACTGCTGGGGTTGCATCACAATCAAAGATATGTTCAGACCCCATCAGAATCACCAATGAAAAGATCAGAGGAAACAAATGTTTTCCTTTTCTTTTTCTTTGAGAACTCTTACGGTTCTTTTGGTCGGTAGGGCCCATGTTTGTTTACTGCATTCTTTTAATTCACCATCTTGCTTTGAAACTCCCCAAAGTGTATCTCTTTTGGAGCCCAGGTTCTCTGTATGTCGTGAAAGTACCCTGTTGGACCATTCACTAGATGACCAAGTTATGCATTCAAGGTTAAGAGGCAACTCAGTGCCTGCAGCGCATGAGTCAAGGTCACTGAGAACAGACAAAACGAATAGCAGGCGGAAGTGGTATAATGTTTGCTTGTAGCAGTACAGAAGGAGTGCATACAATCCCTTCTCTTGCAATGTGTTGGTCACCCATGGCCAGCAGATCTACTGTGGCCAATGCAGGAGATGGAGCTGCACAGAGTCCCCTCATTTGTTGTTCAGTCACTAAGTCATGTCTGACTCTTTCCAACCCCATCTACTGCAGCACATTAGGCTTCCCTGTCCTACACTCACTCCCAGAGTTTGTTCAAACTCGCATCTATTGAGTTGGTGCCGTCTATTGAGTTGATGCCATCCAACCATCTCATCCTCTGTTGCCCCTTTCTCTTCCTACCCTCAATGTTTCCCACTATTAGTCATTTGCAGTGAGTCAGCTCTTGGCATCAAGTAGCCAAAGTATTGGAGCTTCAGCTTCAGCATCAGTCCTTCCAATAAATGTTCAGAGTTAACTGGCTTGATCTCCTTGTAGTCCAAGGGACTCTCAAGGGTCTTCTCCAACATCACAGTTCAAAATTATCAATTCTTCAGTGCTCAACTCTCTTTATAGTCCAACTCTCACATCCATGCATGACTACTGGAAAAACCATAGCTTTGACTAGATGGACCTTTGTTGGCAAAGTGATGTCTCTGGCATTAATACACTGTCTGGGTTGGTCAGAGCTTTTCTTCCAAGGAGCAAGCGACTGCACTAGTGGCTGCAGTCGCCATCCACAGTGATTTTGGAGCCCCCAACAATAAAGCCTGTAACTGTTTCTATTGTTTCCCCATCTGTTTGCCCTGAAGTGATGGGACTGGATGCCATGATTTTAGTTTTTTGAATGTTGAGTTTTAAGCCAACTTTTCACTCTCCTCTTTTTACTTTCACTCATGCAGCAGTGGAAAGACCTCAGCGCCACCCCTGTGTGGTCTTAAATGCAGAAAGCTGGGGGAGTGCCTGAAGGCCAGTGACACAGGCCCTTGAGTGGAACATAGGAGAATATATCAGATTTGAAGCAGGGAGGGAACTCTTACATGAGGCAGGAGCCCAGCACAGGCTGTGTGGGCTCTTATCTCTTGGTTAGGAGCATTCCAAGCCCAAGGCCCTTTCTTATGTAGCTGATTGGGTGTTGAGAGGCTGCAGGCATAAGACCACCTTTCCTAACACATCTCAGTTCGGTTCAGTCACTCAGTCGTGTCCGACTCTTTGCGACCCCATGAACCGCAGCATGCCAGGCCTCCCTGTTCATCACCAACACCTAGAGTTTACTCAAACTCATGTCCATTGAGTCAGTCATGCTATCCAACCATCTTATCCTCTGTCATCCCCTTCTCCTATCACCTTCAGTCTTTCCCAGCATCAGGGTCTTTTCAAATGAGTTGGCTCTTCTCATCAGGTGGCCAAAGTACTGGAGTTTCAGCTTCAGCATCAGTCCTTCCAATGAACACCCAGGACCGATCTCCTTTAGGATGGACTGGTTGGATCCCCTTGCAGTCCAAGGGACTCTCAAGAGTCTTCTCCAACACCACA
>SJYV01013846.1:227449-239192 GCA_006410875.1 Neotragus pygmaeus
ACCATCTCATCCTCTGTCGTCCCCTTCTCCTCCCACCTTCAATCTTTCCCAGCATCAGGGTCTTTTCAAATGAGTTGGCTCTTCTCATCAGGTGGCCAAAGTACTGGAGTTTCAGCTTCAGCATCAGTCCTTCCAATGAACACCCAGGACCGATCTCCTTTAGGATGGACTGGTTGGATCCCCTTGCAGTCCAAGGGACTCTCAAGAGTCTTCTCCAACACCACAGTTCAAAAGCATCAATTCTTTGGTGCTCAACCTTCTTCACAGTTCAACTGTCACATCCATACATGTCTATGACAACACACCTCAAGACCCTCCTAGACCTTTCCTAACTTCCCATAAATAATGCTCAGCAAAACTTAGATGCAGGGGGAGAGCCCCATCTGAGTGCCATTTGCCCTTTATTCTGCTTCATTGCAGAAGGCGGTATTGAAGTCTGGGGTTCTGAAGGAGAATCCCGAGACAGAACTACACTGGACCTCTGCACTCTAGCACATCTCCTGTGTGTTTCTCTGAGAAATAAGTAGATAACTACTGTGTTTGGTAACAGTGCTTGACCCAGGGTCAGGGTCGTCACATGGCATTTACAGAGATTATCAGTATTAAAGATCAGAGGTTGTTAGGGTAGATGAATGACCTTGCTTCAGAGAACTTAGGTTAGTGGGAGAGACTGTCCTGTAAGTGACTAAAGTCCAGGGAGGACAGCTTTACAGACACAGAAGCAGGGAAAGCATTCTACTGAAAATGTGTAGATTTCAATAGTTGGAGGTTGAGCACTGAGCTCTTCTAACCAGAAGAAATAACGTGAACAAAGACACTGATGAGCGTGGGGAGGGTGTGTTAAGGAAAAGTCACAAGCCCCTTACCTGGAGCATGAAGGGATATAAAGAAATGGTGAAGGGGAGGGTAGGCAGGCCCAATCCTTGAGTGCCCGAAAAGCCAACACCAGACTAATGAAAGTATCTGAAGCCTACCATGTAACAAAGAGCCATTGTTTTGGGGAGGAGGGTAAGGATGTGGCCCAGGGAGGTGAATGTGGGTGGAGGACTCCTTCCGAGATTCCTTGAGGTCATCTTCAGGCCTGTCTGCTGGTCTCCTCTGATAATCTACCAGCCTCCCTGCTGGAGCTCTCTAAGCCTGAATGGCACACAGTATGTACACAAGAAATAGTTTCTGAAAAAATAATTGAATAATCATTGTTAGCTTTTTCCTCCTCAGTACATCAGGAAGAAAGAATATCCCATGTGATTTAAATGGTTGGTTTGGGACAAAGAGGGGCAAATCCCAGCTCCAGCTCTGGAGTCTACAACTACTGTGAGGTCACGAACGCTCCCTGGGTCTATTAGCTCTCAGAAATGGAGGAAATAAAGACAACTTGCCTATGAGAGCTTTGGAATGAGGAAACTAATTAAAATTCCACTTGCAAAATCTAAAGGAAAACACTAAAAGCCAGTTCTCAGAATCCAAGGTCAGATACACATATATATATATGTATACATACACACACACACATATCAGTCTGGATGAGGTGGCCTAGACTTCTCACCTGTTTTTTTACCTGCTGTCTAAGAGAGGAGAGGGGGAAAATGTCCTTTTAATGTGTTTTTTGTTGCAGAGACCATGCTTTTAAAGATTTTATGTGTCAAATAACCTGCATTTATTTAGCAATAACTAATTTGTCTCATTATTTTTTATTAATCAAAGAAACATATCAGCCAATCAGAATTTATGATGTGCCAGCAACAAATTACTACCCATTAATTTGATATATTCCAGCCAAAAGCAAAGCAATTTGTCATTTTAACTAACCTTAATCAGAGTAAATATATTGTTTGGTAACCTTTTTGGAATGTAGAAAATAATTTTCAGTTCCCATTACTGTCTTTAAAAGTTCCAGTGTATCTTGGAATTCTCGGTTGAGTGTCAACAGTAAAGGGCTCAGTCCCTCTACTTGTACACAAGAGAAGAGGAAGGAGTAACCAACCCCAAATGACCACACTTAGCTGAATGTGTTAGTAGTAAACAACATGGTCCTTGCCTTAAAGGAGTTAGAGATTCATTCAATGATAAGCAAATACTTATTGTACATCTGTTGCATGTAAAGTGCTTTGCTAGGCACTGGATATCAAAGGTAGATGGATGTTCTTTCAAGAAGTTCACAATTCAGTGCAATAGTACCAAACCATTCACACAACACACCCAAAGAACACAGAGCACTCTTGTCGGTATAACAGACTTCTTGCAACCATAGCTCCTGTAGGAGAAGCGGAGGGGGAGGTCGGACCCTGCAAGGGAATCTCAACAGTGGATTAAGAGAAGAATGGTCCAGTTAATTAAAGTACCCACTCCCACCACACAGACATGCACCCTCCAAACCTCCTGAGCGGGTTCTGATGTGGCCCCAGCATGACAAAAGAATCACCAATTCAGTGTGAAACATGGTCACAGAAGGACTTTTCTGAGGACATTTGAAATGAATGGAGAGACTGGAAGGACAGGGTCACTAAAATCAAGAAGGAAGGTTATGCTCCTCTGGATTATGATGGTGGGCCTGAAAAGGAAAGGACAAATATGAAGGGCATTTCTGAGATTGGATGGAAATAATTGGGTACGTGAATATAGAAGAAGATGAGGTGGTTTAAAGCCTTGGTGTCAGGGAGTTTGATCATAACTGGGGATTTCCTTGATCAGGTTGAAAGCTTGGGAGAAGGAACTGATGTGAGAGAAGAGGAGGGGACACGCCAGGCTTTGCATGTGCTCTGCAGTGTAACAGGCTTGTCATTTTCTGAGCGTGGTTTTTCAAGACAGAATCAAGTCATGATTCTGATCCTACTGTCTGAGTCCTAGAGCAAGGTACTCTCTCCGTACCTAGCAACCAGATTATGTTCCTCCCCCGTAAGATGGGATCAATAGAGTTTATCCCAAAAGAGTTGCTATGTGAAGGGATGTCACAAGCTTCCACATAGCAACTGCTCAGCAAACATCTCTTCTCTCCCATTGTTGTTGTCTTTCCAGATTCGCATGCTTAGAGAATTAACCATTATGTACAGGGATGTATTCCACCTAGACCTCTTGAACTGCTGGTAATTCCCAGCAAACTTTAGAAAAAACTATCATGTTGTTCATATCTTTGTCTGCAGCCTCTATCCAGCTTCTCTCACAGGAATCACCTTATTGCCCGGCAAGGACTAAGATATTAAATATCCCTGAAGTCTTTGGTGCGTTTATGGACCTGTCAAAGACAAATGTACCTTCTGCCATTCCAGTCACCAGGAATGTGTCTGAGTTTTGATGCACTGTCCCAGTAAGTTACCTCCTGTGTCCACTTCCAAGTGAAGCCTTGTTTATATAGCTTTTGAATTAAAGAATTTCAAATGCCAAACCTAAGCCAGGTGGACTGCTAAGAAAGTGGAGAGAGAGGTATCAAAAAAGTGTTTTTGTAATGACCATATCTGAGGATTTGACAAGGAATAACAGGGCTTTGAGCTTCCCTTGTAGCTCAGTTGGTAAAGAATCTGCCTGCAGTGCAGGAGATCCAGGTTCGATCCTGGATTGGGAAGATCCCCTAGAGAAGAAAATGGCAATGCACTGCAGTATCCTTGCCTGAAAAATCTCATGGACAGAGGAGCCTGGTGGGCTGCAGTCCATGGGGGTGCAAAGAGTTGGGCATGACTGAGCAACTAACACTTACTTACTTACTTACTTACTTACTTACTTACCAGGGCTTTGCCTTAGAGATTCAGTTTACTGAGATAAGATGAAGCGAGGCAGGTTTCCTGCTTCATTGCTCCAGGCATCTCCTGCTTCTTCTTGCTTCATGTCACCTCAAATATTTCCAGCAGTGATTTTATGCTCCTCCTTACACCTTCTTTTTTTTGACATTGAAGTAGAGTTGATGCACAATACTATATGTTACAAGTGTACAATGAAGTGAGTCACAATTTTTAAAGTTTATATTCCATTTATAGTTATTACACAAAAGGTGTACCTTCCCCATGTACAATATATCCTTGTAGCTTATTTTATACATAATAGTTTATACCTCTTAACCCCCTATTGCCTTTCTCCCTTCCCTCTCCCCACTGGTGGCGGTGGTTTAGTTGCTCAGTCGTGTCTGACACTTGTAACCTCATGGACTGTAACGTGCCAGGCTCCTCTGTCCATGGGATCTTCCAGGCAAGAAAGCTGGAGGGGGTTGCTTTTTGTTTCTCCAGGGGATCTCTCCAATACAGAAACCCATCCCAGGCATCCTGCGCTGCAGGTGGTCTCCTGCATTACAGACATATTTACAGTCTGAGCCACCAGGGAAGGCCCTCTCCCCACTGGTAACCACTAATTTATCCTCTGCATCTGTGAGTCCTTACAACTTCTTTTAGTTACATCATAGGTGTTTGGGTTGGAGAGTTAAGAAGTTGGTTGTTATTTATAGGCAAAAACCTGGAAATTTATAATTGAGTTTGGAATTTGGGTTTTCAACTCAGGCAGAGATGCTTGCCCTGGAGCAAGTCACAAAGTCCGAAAGATGAATGGTGTGTGACTAGTCTTAGCTTTCTTATCTGCAAACTGGAATAATAACCAAGTCTTTTCCCTGAGATTGAACGTACTTATTATCATAAAGTTGTCTTACCTTTTTGATGCTTTCTCTATAATTGTATCTTGGGTTTCATTCATAGTGTTTTATGTGGTGCTTACTATCTAATTTTTTGATCAAATCTGATAATTCTATTTTATTGATCTTTTCAAGAAAGAACTGTCTTTCTTATTACTTTTTTTCTGGAATATTAAGTCTTGTCTTTATCTTTGTAATTTCTGATTTTTTTTTTTTTTACCATACTTCTAACTTCTGAGGTAGACGTAGCTAGTTAATTTTAAACCTTCTTTAAATATAAATATTTCAGGCTAAAACTATCCTTGCAGTACCAACCTGCAAAATTTATATATAAGATTTTAATTATTTATCAATTCTTAATATACATATACCATGTATTTTATATATTTAATTTTTTTTCATTTTATCTTCTTGTCCCATGAGTTATTTAGAATTGTTCTATTTTTTATTTCAAATATATGGGAGTTTTATGTTTATATATTTCCTATTGACTTGTAATTTAATTGCATAGAGGTCAAAAACCATGTTAAGAATGGTATCAATTATTTTTAATACAATAAGTTCTGTTTTATATAGCAGTACATGGTCATCTGTTTATTTTAGTATACAGTCAGGTTTGAAAGATTTCATGGGATTTTTTAGAAGACTATAGATTTGCTGATAGACATGATAAAAGAATTTATGCATCTTTTAAAACAAGCATTTTAATTATAAGTTAGTTCTTCTAAATTTCATTATTTGGAGTAGGATTTCTGTTTGATCTATCAATACTTGAGAGAGATAGGTTTAATTCTCTCATGACGGTGGTGGAATTGTCAATTTCTCAGGGTATTTCTACTAAATTTTGCCTAACATATCTAAAATTATTGAGATATACTTATAATATATACTTTATTATGTGTATACAAGTTTAGATTTTTGTATATTACCGGCAAAGAATTTCTGTCTTTATATAGCCTTCTCTGCTCTTGGTATTTCCCCCATAAGTTACGTTTCATATTTTTCTTGGTATATGTTTATCAGATGTGTTGTCATCCTTTTACTTTCAGCCTTTCTATATTCTAATGCTGTATTTGTCTCTTAGAAACAATATATAAATGAGAGTTTAATAGCTCCAACTTTTACCTTGTTCAGGTTCAATGAATGCAGGATGTGGTTTTTTTCTGTTTTGGAAGGAGGATATTTACATTACAATGCTGTGTTAGTTTCTGCTGTACGATAATATGAGTCAGCTATGTGTACACATACATCCCCTCCCTCTTGAGCCTTCCTCCCACTCACCCCAGCGCACCCCTTTTGGTTGTCACAGAGCACGGAGCTTTGCTGCACAGCAGCTTCCTGCTATTTACACACGGCAGTGTATACAGGTCAATGCTAGTCTCTCCATTTGTCCCACTCTCTCGGGAATTGTCCTTATTTTACCTTTTTTTTTTTTCTTTTTAATTGTCATGCTTTCCAAATCTTCATGTTTTTCTTACTTTTTGTTCTTTAATTGGAGGACTACAACTACTATTTTATTTTCGCTTTTTATAGCCTCTAATGTCAGACTTTATTTTATGCAGAGTTTTCTCATTGACATATCTACATATTTACCCACTTATTTGTTTCCATTTCTTCTTACATCTTCCCTCTAAGACAATTTTCTTTCCTACTGAAGTTCCTTTAATTAAGGACTGTTGCCCGGCACACTTGGCTTTTGTTTCTCTGAAATCGTCTTTACCGGAAGAGAGTTTTCCTGGTTACCAATGTCTAGACTGAGGTTTGTTTCCTCTCAGCATTTTAAGGTTACTATTTCACTTGCTCTGGCTTTGATCATGTTGTCTGTCTGTTTGCCATCCTTCTATGGGAAATCTGTCTTTTATTTTTCCTTGTTTGCTTTAAGATCTCTTTTTTTCTGGTGGTGTGTATTTTCATGTCATTATGGCTAGAGCTGTGTTTCTTTTTATTTATCCAGCTTGACAAATGTTATCCTTTCTGTATCTGTGAATTCATTTCATTCACTAATTCTGGAAATTTTGGTCATTTTCTCTTCAGAAGATTTCTTTCTGTCCTTTTCATTCTTTCATCCTGGCACTGTTAGGGCACATTAGATATACCTATTATGTCTTCCATGCGTCTTCCCTTCTCTTCATGTTTTCCCCTGTCTCTCTCCGCTGCACTCTGCCAGTTTTCCCAGAAGACAGAAAACTATCTCTGGATTATTTTTCTAGGTGTCTGGAACTCTTGAGAGTCGATTTGATTGACTGTAGTCTGTTCACATTGTGGAGGCCTTTGTTGGGATTCTTTATTTCAGCAAGAATTTGATAGGCTTCTGCTTGGACCTCTGGAATCCTTCTTCAGGTTCCCTGGAAGTTGCCCTACCTGCCAGTGGCATGGGTGGGGTCTGAAAGTCTTCTCTAATTCCTGAGAACCCAGAAATACCTTTCAATGGACTATTTTACCAAGTATCTAGTAGTTTTGAAGTAGGACCTGTGAGCATATCTGGTCTACAACATTGCCAGGAGCAGGAGGAACCTGACCTTAGCACTCTTTACATACCCCAGATAAAGCAGCATTTGGGTTCTCCAGGAACCCAAGTCCTGGGCCGTGGTTTTGTATTTGTAACCTCCCTTCCTTATTTTGAGCCTTGATACCCCAGAGTGTTAATGGAAGCAATTGGAAAACATAATCCAGAACTTCAGTTGGGGGAAAAAAAAAAAAAAGAAAGGCCCTCTAAGTGAGTCATAAGATGCTCTTTGAATTTACTCTACAGCACATTCAAATGGCAAATGGCATTCAAATGGCTTCCTAGCTTCCTCTCCCAGTCATCAGTGACAGGGAATTTACTGTTCTTGAAGAAGACCATTTATTTATTCTTTAATTCAGCCACAGCTAGCTCACTCTATCTACCTATCTCTCTCTCTATCCATCCATCTATCTATCTATAGAGAAAGAGATTTACTGCAAAGAATTGGCTTGTCCAACTGTGGGAGCTGGCTAGACAAGTTGAAAATCCATTACATAGGCCCTCAGGAAAGGCAGGCTAGAAACTCTCAAGTTGGAGCTAAAGTTTCGATCCACAGGCAGAATTTCTTCTTTAGAGTTGCTTCAGCTCTACTCTTAAGGTGTTTCATCTGATTGAATCAAGCCCATCCAGATTTTTTAGAATAACTGAAATCAACTGATTATAGGTGTTAATCACATCTACAAAATACCTTCACAGCAACACCTAGATTAGTTTCCAGTTGAATAACTGGGAAACTGAATGTAGCCAAATTAACACATGAAATCATCCTTTACATGTGCCTTCTCTGCCATGGGAATTCTGTTAGGCATTGTATATCTGATATATTTATACCTTGTAATGATCCTCGGTTTAAATATTATTCTTCTTCTTTTAAGGATGACAAAATTACAAATCAGGAAAATTATGCAATTTAATACTCATTTTGTATAATATCATATAAGAAACGAATCACCAGTACAGGTTCGATGCAGGATACAGGATGCTTGGGGCTGGTGCACTGGGATGACCCAGAGGGAGGGTACGGGGAGGGAGGTGGGAGAGGGGTTCAGAATGGGGAATGTGTGTACACCGGTGGTAGATTCATGTTGATGTATGGCAAACCAATACAATATTGTAAAGTAATTAGCCTCCAATTAAAATCAATAAATTTAAATTTAAAATAAATGAATAATAATACTCATTTTGTTATTATTAATGTTATTCAGTCACTCAGAAATGTCACACTGTTTGTAACCCCATGGACTGCACCACATCAGGCTTCCTTCCCTGTCCTTCAATATCTCCCAGAGTTTGCTGAAACTCATGTCCATCAAGTTAATGATGCCATCCAACCATCTCATCCTCTGTCACCCCCTTCTCCTCCTACCCTCAATCTTTCCCAGCATCACAGTCTTTTCCAATGAGTTGGTTCTTTGCATCAGACGGCCAAAGTACTAGGGCTTCAACTTCAGCATCAGTCCTTCCAATGGATATTCAGGGCTGATTTCCTTTAGAATTGATTTGTTTGATTTCCTTGCAGTCCAAGGGACTCTCAAGAGTCTTCTCCAATACCTCAATTAGAAAGCATCAGTTGTTCACTACTCAGCCTTCTTTATGGTCCAACTCTCACATCCAAACATGACTACTGGAAAAGCCGTAGCTTTGACTACATGAACCTTTGTCAGCAAAGTGGTATCTTTCTTTTTTAATACACTGTCTAGGTTTGTCAGAGCTTTACTTCCAAGGAGCAAGCAGCTTTTCATTTCATGGCTGCAGTCACCATCCACAGTGATTTTGGGGACCAAGAAAATAAAGTCAGTCACTATTTCCATTGTTTCTCCATCTATTTGCCATGAAGTGATAGGTAGGACTGGATGCCATGATCTTAGTTTTTGAATGTTGAATTTTAAGCCAGCTTTTTCACTCTCCTCTTTCACCTTCATCAGAAGGCTCTTTAGTTCCTCTTTGCTTTCTGCCACTAGGGTGGCGTTATCTGCATATCTGAGGTTGTTGATACTTCTTGTAGCAATCTTATTGTTAATGCAAGTGGGGAAATTGAGGCATGAAAATATAAAATAACCTGCCTTCAGTATACATGCAAAGCCCCTAGAAAAACGCTTAGTAAATTGTTATGAGCCATCTTCATTTTAAGACCGTTGCTAGCAGCTGTGTTTTATACTGGGAGAGAAATGTTATTTGACTCGCTCAGGGTGTGCACATGAGTGTGTGTGTGAGTGTGTGTGTGTGTGAGGGAGAGAGAGAGAGATTTGGATCAGGAAGGGGCCTTGCAAGGCCAAGCTGTTGTGATGGAACCTAGAATGGAAAGTTGTATCAGTGCCCTCGCCATGATGTTATTTGTCTTCAGAAGTGCTTTGAGCACTTTGAATTAACACATATGTTATTGCCTTTACTAAAACTTTTTGATGATGGGAAACTCCTCAGTGACCTTTTTTCTCCCAATAGCAAGTCTTTATCCACCTGCAATGTTAAGATAGTTGGACTACCAAATTATAAATTCTAATGAATATACTGTATGCATGTTCTCATGGGAGAAGGCAATGGCACCCCATTCCAGAATGGCACTCCATTCTCGCCTGGAAAATACCACGGACAGAAGCACCTGGTAAGTTTCAGTCCATGAGGTCGCTAAGAGTCGGACACAACTGAGCGATTTCACTTTCACTTTTCACTTTTATGCATTGGAGAAGGAAATGGCAACCCACTCCAGTGTTCTTGCCTGGAGAATCCCAGGGACAGGGGAGCCTGTTGGGCTGCCGTCTATGGGGTCGCACAGAGTCAGATATGACTGAAGTGACTTAGCAGCAGCAGCAGCAGCATGCATGTTCTTGTGAATGCTTAGGATATATGTCAGAGATCAGCATTGACTATGCCAGTGTACCTTATGTTAGTATTGGGTTTGAAGGATTACAGGGTCAAGAAAAGAAGGTAGTATGGACATCTTAGTCTTAGCTAGAACCATTGGATAAACATGGCCAGATTTCATGAGTTTCTTCAGCCCAAGTGACTTATGCAGCCATTACTGATTGCAATTTTCATAAAAAAGATGAATATTATAAAATACCTTAGGGCATATTTAAATATATAGGCTTTCTGAAATTAGAATCCCCATAGGTCCTTTGATTTATTAGTCTCCATAATAAAATTTTATTTTTATATAAAATTTTATATAAACCTTCTTTGAAGGGAAAACCAAAATTTGAAACACATGATTCCATAAATATGTGAACAATAATATGAACAGCATCTTTTGTGTAACACTTGAGAGTTTACACAGCAACATATAATATGGCAGNTAATAAAATTTTATTTTTATATAAAATTTTATATAAACCTTCTTTGAAGGGAAAACCAAAATTTGAAACACATGATTCCATAAATATGTGAACAATAATATGAACAGCATCTTTTGTGTAACACTTGAGAGTTTACACAGCAACATATAATATGGCAGAACAGGAAGAATGTTATCTTTGGAGCTGTACTTGCTGTGGTAGGTTGTATTATGGTTACTAATGTCCATGACTTTGCCTGTAGGTGAACTGTACTTAGCCATCTATACTACACCCATGTGACTTACAGTGGTCTAAGAATTATATGCAGAAGTAGAGCATTGTGTAACTACATCCTCTGTCTTCTCTCTCTGCTAAGAGCCACATAAAGGCTGCCCTTCAAACCTGATACCCAGAATGTGATGTACTCACACAGATATGATGCTGAACTACAGCCAACCTGCAGGGGGCATTAGACTGAGACAAGCCTTTGTCTGCAAGCCCATAACTCTGGGGCCATCTTTTACCACAGTATCATTTAGTGTAAACAGAGGGACACATCTGGGTTTGATTTCCACCTCAATCACTTATTAGCTGTAAATCTTGAGGAATATTTGAAACACTCAACTCCTTCATCTGTTTCTATAGATGAGTAGCTAATGCTTTCTGTCCTGAGTTACTATGAAAGGTAAATGGGAAAATTATGAGAATGGTCTCAAATAATTCCTGGGACATAATAAATAAAAATTAACTTCTTCCCATCTGGCACATAGTAGATACCCCATCAAAGCTAATATCTTTCTGTCTGGAAAATTCCAGCCATCCTGTGTTTAGTTAAACATCACAAAAAACAAAGGATATATATTTTAACTTTGTCATCTTTCAATTTCTGATCCTTTACTTCGAGCACAACAGAACTTTCTTTAGGGCTGCGCTAAGCCTAAAGTCGCTGAGGAAGGCTTTCTTATCTCTCCTTGCTATCCTTTGGAACTCTGCATTCAAATGGGTATATCTTTCCTTTTCTCCTTTGCTTTTCACTTCTCTTCTTTTCACAGCTATTTGTAAGGCCTTCTCAGACAGCCATTTTGCTTTTTTGCATTTCTTTTCCATGGGGATAGTCTTGATCCCTGTCTCCTGTACAATGTCATGAACCTCCATACATAATTCATCAGGCACTTTGTCTATTAGATCTAGTCCCTTAAATCTGTTTCTCACTGATCAATGCAAAGAAATAGAGGAAAACAACAGAATGGGAAAGACAAGAGATCTTTTCAAGAAAATTAGAGATACCAAGGGAACATTTCATGCAAAGATGGGCTCAATAAAGGACAGAAACAGTATGGATCTAACAGAAGCAGA
>SJYV01013846.1:241384-257231 GCA_006410875.1 Neotragus pygmaeus
TGAATGATCAAAACCCTCATAATTTTAATTGTGAAGATCAAGGCATAACCTCCCTGGAAGAAAAATAAACCCAAGCTTACTGTGTTTTATACACATTCTCAAGTATGAATTATTCAACCTGAGAATGAGGAAATGGCAAATTCATGGACATAATTACATTATACAACTCATCTGCTGAGGAATCCGTGATAGAAAACCCAGAGTACCTTGTAAAACAGCCCGCACAGCTGGGCCTGCAAAGGGAGCAGCCAGCTTCTTTTCTGCCCTAGGGAAGTGCAGAGGCGGGGATGGATGCTCTGGTTTCCTTGGAGATCCCTGTTCTGTACTCTTCCTGAGATAAACTTCTTTGCCACATACCCTCAGCCAGAGATGACCACCCGGCCTGACCCCAGGTCACACAGCTGTGTACTTCCCAGACTTAAGCCTGTCATCCCAAACCCATCCAGAATGGATGGGAGACACAGGAAGGAACAACTAAGAATGGCCTGTGCGCTTTTCCCTCACCAAGTGTGAAATTCTCAGGAATTTGCTACCTAGACCTCATTTCCCTGAAGAATCCGAGTCTTAGAGAGCCCAGGAAGCTTTCAAACATCTCATAGCTACTGGTTGATCTTTAATATCCTTTTACATCTGGGCTTAATTAATTAAAAACAATCATAGAAATTGTCAAGCAGGCAAAATTTAAAAATAGTGTTAGAGGCTGCTGCTTTTAAGCCTTTATTATGAATCTGGTTTTTTTGTTTGCTTTTTGGAGAGAGGTTGTATTGGAACTTCAATGCTGTGCGAGGGCTTTCTCTCCTTGCGATGAGCAGGGGCTGTTCTCTAGTTGCGATGCATGAGCTTCGTATCGCGATGGCTTCTCGTGTTGCCGAGCACAGGCTTTAGGGCACGTGGGCCTCACTGACGGTGCCACTCAGGCTCAGCAGTTATAGCTCCAGTGCTCCAGATCGCGGTCTCAGTGGCTGCGGCGCACAGGCTTTGTTGCTCCGCCAGCATGTGGAATCTTCCCAGGCCAGGGATCAAACTCGTGTCTCCTGCAATGGCAGGCAGATTCTTATCCATTGTGCCGCCAGGGAAGTCCTGAATCTGGTTTTTTGAAGACGTGGTCTTGACTCTTCAGGAGAATCCATTTTATAGATGACAAATCAGAGGCTTAAAGAGGTTCAAAACACGTGCGCAAGGTCACACCGTGAATCAGACCCACAGTTCCTCCCCAGGTCTGCCGTGGCTTCAAAATAATCAGGACTCATTCTCGTATATCCTACGGCGCCGCAAGGCCATCAAGTCTGATTAACTGCTGGAGGAAGCATTTATGAAAGCAGTGAGAGAGGAACTCCATTTGTTTTTTTCCCAAGGTCTGCTAGAGGCGGCAGGTTAAACGAGGATCTCAAAACTCTCTTGTGTGTTGTTATGCATTTCGTTTTAAAGACAGAATTGACCTGTTTCTGTAAATAGTGTAAAGAAGTATTTATTTTTATTATTATTCATTAAATGGTTCACTGAAAGGGAGGCTGGAATGCTGAACCTCTCCTCCAGGGAGAAGACAGAGCCAGTTCACGCGAGGTCCTACGTTCAGCCAAGTTTTTCTCATTCCGCTTAGACAAAACCTACCCCCATAGTTTCTCAAGTTGCTCCCCGAGGAAGAAGCTGTGCCTGCCTCTGTGAAACATTGATTTATAGAAGTCATCGAGTCCTCAAGTCTGGGCTAATGTCAACAGGGCTTGTTTTTCAGTAAACACATTAGATGCCAGTCTTCTTGCCTTACATTTCAGAAACACCCTTTCCTTCACTTCTCCGGCAGGCACTTAATCTCGCATTTTGGAAGAATTACCAGGAAAGGTGAGCCATCTCCTGTCCTGACTCTGAGGAATCAGGGCAGTTACTTGCCCCATCAGCTCCACCCTTAAAGTGTGGGACCTCCTGGGACTCTGGGGTCCCATGAAGCTCTCGGAGGTTGGAGCCGAGTAGGTGCCATTTTCCCGCCTGCCCTAGATCAGCCACTGAACAGCCTCAGTCTTCAGGTTGACAACACCCTGTCTTTCGTTCAGGATATTTGGGGAAGGCAAAGGCCAACAGCTTCATGGGCACTTTGCTGTTTAAAGTTTACCTGGGTGCATTAGCAGCATTAATATCACCTTTGAGCTCATTAGAGATACTGAATCTCAGGCACCCCTCAGAGGAACTGAATCACAGTCTGCATTTTGACAACGCCCAGGCTATCTGTGTGCGTGTTCAAGTTTAAGAAGCACTGAGTTAAAAAGCAGTTATTAATTTTGACTGCATGCTAATGTGATGGTAATACAGGAAGTTTTAAGAGTTATTGATACCTGGTTTCTACCCCTAGGTATTTTGATTTCATTGGCCTAGGGTGTGGCCTGGGCATTGAGATTTTTGAAAACTTTTTTTTTTTCCAGTCACTAAATCATGTCCAACTTTTTGTGACCCTATGGACCTTAGCACACCAGGCTTACCAGTCCTTCACCATCTCCCAGAGTTTGCTCAAACTCATGTCCCTTGAGTTGGTGATGCCATCCAACCATCTGATCCTCTGACTTTCTCTTCTCCTGCCTTCAGTCTTTCGCAGAATCAGGTTTTTTCCAATGAGTTGACTCTTTGCATCAAGTGGCCAAAGTATTGGAGCGTCAGTGACCTTAATGTGTAGTGATGGTTGCAAACCACAAATTCCTGAACAGTCAAAGCACTATCTGCACTTATTTATTTGGCTACATCCAGTCTTAGTTGCAGCACTCAGGTTCTTCATTGCATCATATGGAATCTTTCATTGTGGTGCATGGACTCTCTTGGCTGTGGTGTGTGGAGTCAGTAGTTGAGGCACTCGGGCTTAATTGCTCCAAGGCATGTGAAATCTTAGTTCCCCCACAGAACATTGAACCTGCATCCTCTACATTGCAAGGTGTATTTTTAACCCCCGAGCCACCAGGGAAGTCCTGGCATTATTTTTAAAGAGAGAATTATCTAGAACTGATTGGATGCCTGATCCTTTTTTCCATTAGCAAAAGGGGCCTCATGGCTTAGAAGAAATTTGAAAGCTGAGAGAAACTCAAAATCTCCTAGGAAAATAAGCCATTTATGGGGTTCTAATGGTCTAACATCTCAAATCAAGGGAAATCAAGAATAAAGTAATTTAGGAAATGAGGGCTGGGGTTCAGTTCAGTTCAATTGCTCAGTCATGTCTGACTCTGCGACCCCATGAATCGCAACATGCCAGGCCTCCCTGTCCATCACCAACTCCCAGAGTCCACGCAAACCCATGTCCATTGTGTTGGTGATAACATCCAACCATCTCATCCTCTGTCGTCCCCTTCTCCTTCTGCCCCAATCCCTCCCAGCATCAGAGTCTTTTCAAATGAGTCAGCTCTCCGCATCAGGTGGCCAAAGTATTGGAGTTTCAGCATCAGCATCAGTCCTTCCAATGAACACCCAGGACTGATCTCCTTTAGGNTCAAGGGCATTTTCCTTCCGTTTCTACCATCCCGTCCCCTCCACGCCCATCCCCTCCCCCTCCCCCATGCTTGGGACCCGGCAGAGGTCCCCTCACCCCTCGTCCAGTGCAGGGAGCTCAACCTATCTGCGGAAACTGAAGCCTTCTCGGGGTGCCTTTGGGCCCTTCCTGCCTTCTCTGGGAGGCTTGGGGGAAGGCATTTCCATGGTGCCCCCATACGGGCAGCTTTCCGACCCTGGGTGCTGGCCCGTGCACTCCACGGCAGGCATGTAACCGCTGTCCCACATGCCGGTCCCACACAGTTTGCACAAGTCGTGCAGGCTACAGGGGATCCGCGGCAAGAGGCGAAACTGGTACAGCAAACTCCTTGCCTGCAAACAGAGAGGACAGTGGTGATGAGGGACAGCGGGCAGCTAGTGACCTGAGAGCAGCAACAGTCAGCACTCGAGGCTGCTCCTTGTGCCAGGCCAGGGTGAGGGCTCTGCCTGCCTCATCCCTTTTGACACCCTGATCCAGCTGAAGGCAGGGGCTATGAAGTTTCACAAGCCGCGCTCCCATGCGGCTCGACCCAGAGACGGCTTCCCCAACAGCCCTCATATGGAAGGTGAACAGGGCAGCCAAAAGTGGAGCAGGGCCCACCCTGTCCCTCCCTGGCTCAGCCTGGCCCCATGGCTCCACCTCTCTGCCCTGCAGGACTTCTTCAAGCCCTCTTCCTGCCCACTCCACCCCTACCCTANGCCCTCATATGGAAGGTGAACAGGGCAGCCAAAAGTGGAGCAGGGCCCACCCTGTCCCTCCCTGGCTCAGCCTGGCCCCATGGCTCCACCTCTCTGCCCTGCAGGACTTCTTCAAGCCCTCTTCCTGCCCACTCCACCCCTACCCTAGGCCCTCCTCACTGCCCCTGGAAAACACCAGAAAGCTTTAAGAAGTGGTGTCTCCAGCAGGAGCCTGGGAAGCAGGGAGGTGGCAAAGGTCCCATTTATCCCACTAACCTTGGATGAAAGGTTGGCCACCTCCCCTTCCTAAGCCTCCTGCTTAGTTTTCCCAGCTCTGGGCTGTGAGTGAGGTGCCTCATGGTGGAGGACCTGTCTGTCAAAATGGGTAATCTGTTCCTTCCATGAGGAGAGAGGCCACTTTTGTCAGCCTGATGGGCACCCTGAGCAGCTGCCAGACACTCTGACCTTGGTGGGGAGCTCCCAGGATGGAGGGTGGGGGCAAGGCTCTGCATGTGAGCAGCAATTTATAAATGAGGGGGTGGAGATTATAGGGGGCCCTGTTGGGGTGGAGCTCTGGGAGGAGAGGCGGGGCTCTGTATAAGGGAGGGCAGGGCTGCATGTGGGGGCCCGCACTCACCTTCCTGAGAACAAGCTCCCCATTCATGTGCATGGCCAGGTTTCCAAAGTGCAGAAGCATCTGGTCGGTGGCCAGCTGCTGCTCGATGACATCATCGCCGTAGATGGCCACGATGGCCACGCAGATGAAAAGGTGGAAGTAGTCTGTCTGGGGGGTAGAGAGTGGGTTCAGATAAGGCCCCTGACCCAGCCCCGGGTCCTGACTGCCAGTAANCCGCTCCGGCCCGGCCCGGCGCAGCCCGCCTCACCTCGTCCAGATCCACATACGGCCCCGCGCCCTCGGGAAACATCTCGTCCACCGCCGGCTTCATCTCCTCACACAGTCCCGGCGTCCCCGGCCCACTTCCGGTCCGCTGACTGCCTCTTCCGGTGCGTGCCCCATCGTGGCAAGTCTAGACTCTGGAGGGCGGCCGACTCTATGGTTATCCCCCCTCGCCATCACTACCAACAGCATTTGGCGAGTCTAGACTCCGGAGGACCTTCAACTCTATGGCCCCCTCCTGCGTTCGTCTTGATTAGGGCGGTCGGGGGAGGACAGTCCTGGTCTGGCCTGGTGTGGACGGGTCTTGGCTGCCTGTCAGCACGTAGGAGAAGCTGCTTGATGACTTCACGGTGGCCCGCCACCACAGGCAGTTTGGCCCTAATGGGCTGGCACAGATAGGTGCCCAAGAAATTACCCATTAAAGAATGCGAGTGGTGAGCAGAGTGAAGGGCAGCCAGAGAATGGAGAAAATATTTGCAAACTGTGTATCTGATAAAAGGTTAATATCCAGAATGTACAGAGACTTCCTAAAATGCAACAACAAAAAACAAAGTGGCTCATTAAAAAATCAGCAAAGGTCTCAAATAAACATTTCTCCAAAGCAGGTTTATAAATGACCAATAAACCCATGAAAAGATGCTTNCGCTTGCCGTTTGCCAAGGTCCATGCTGTGTGCCAGGGTCGCCCTGCATCAAGGTCCGGGATGTGCTGCGGTCAACCTTCACTGAAGTTTGGGTTGTGTGCCATGGTCACCCTGCGACGAGATCCAGGATGTGTTCCGCAGTCAGCTAATGACAAATTCCAGGATGGGTGCTGCCGTTGCCCTGGGCCAATGTCCGGCCTGTGTGCCACGGTCACCCTGAGCTAAGTTCCGGGCTGCGTTCCGTGGTCGGCTAGTGACGAGTTCCAGGCTGTGTGCCGCAGTCGACTTGCGCCGATGTCCGTGATGTGAGCCACAGTTGCCCTTCGCCTCGGTCCAGCCTTTATTCCATGGTCGCCCTGCACCAAATTTCGGGCTGTGTTTCATGGTTGGCAAGTGACGAATTCTGGGATCAGTGCCGCCTTTGCCCTGTGCAGATTTCTGGGTTGAGTGCCATGGTCACCCTTCACTGAGATCCTGGCTGTGTTCCATGGTTGGCTAGCAATGATTTCTGGGCTCTGCCGCGGTCACTGTGCACCGAGGTCTGGCCTGTGTGCCACAGTTGCTCTGTGCCGAGTTCTGGGTTGTGTGNGGGGGGCGGGACAGCGGAGGAGTTTCAGGAAGGTTCATGTCCAGGTCCTCTGGGAGAGGATTATGGGGAAGAAAAGGTGGGGCATATTCTAAAGGGGGCTGGAGGGCAGTACCGGACTAACCCCAGTTCACTGGACCAAGCCCAGGGCAGCTCATCTCCCGAGGGCAAACTGGAAGTATAATAAATGAATAAAACAGAGCCCTTCACACTCTGGGGACACTTTAAAGTTAAACCAGCTGGTAGTGACCGCCCCCCACCTCCCGCCAGAGCTCACTCTAATGAATTAGCCTACCCCCACTACCACCATCCTACTATCCCCCGCCTCAACCTCCTGCCACTAATTTGATCAAGGGGTGGGGCCAAATGAGGCTAAATTTAGCCTGAGAAATGGCCCCATCTGTTGGGTGATGCTCTGGGTTCACATGTAACATTAGCCTAAATGTGATGTCCCGAAGGTGGCAAATTTGCTGCTAGAAAAGATGCAATGAGGCTTTGTGCAAAGTGGACACAATTTTTTTTTTCTTTTAAATGTGATCCAGTGTTTTGGACCATCCTTGCCAGTGCTTCCTAGATTCCACCCTGCAGTACACACAGGGCAGGCTAATCCACACAGGAAATGCAGCCCAGACCTGGGCCGGGAGGGAGCAGGAGGAGGTGAGCAAGGATGGATGAATATGAAACAGCCCGTGGCACCAGCAGCGGGCTTCTTCAGACTCACTTCTATCAGACATAATCCTTCTTCAACACTAGTAAGGAGGGCAGACGCTGATGCACATTTCTGAGGGCTGGTGGGCGTGTGCATCTATCACAAGGTTTGTCTAATCCAAGCTGCGCCAGCTGCCGTAGGAAGAATGGAGGCCGCTCTTGCAGAAATGGTCCTGGCCACCTCTTGGATGCGTCAATACTATTTTTTTTTTTTTTTTAAGGCTGATGGATTCAGAGAGACTTGCCTATCCTTTAGCGTGGCCTGCTTGTTGCTAATTTGGGCGTTAAAGGCGTGTGACAGGGCCAGTGAGAGGCTCCCAGGGGAATTTGTTGAGGAGATGCTGATAACGAAGGACGGCAAGGGGAAATCACGTCCCTGCGAGGAGACAGTGGGCGGGGCCCGGGTTCTCAGAGGGGCTGGCAGGGAAGCAGGATCTCAGGGCCATCCCGAGGCGGGCAGGCGGGTGGGCGCTGGGTCCGGCATGTGGGTACCAGCATCCTGCTTGGTCCCGCAATGTCTTTCACGCTGATTGGTTGTGACAGGAGCGTGCTCAGCCCCAGAACGTGGTAATGAGTGCAGTCAGTGGGCAATTTGCATCGATTTCAGTTACTTGGGAGGCGAGTTGCGGGTCGGAGGCTGGCCACGTGGGACTAGAAGGCCAGGGATGGTGGAGCAAGGGGACCCCAGAGGAGGTGCCCGGTTACACGGGCACCCTGCCCTCCTCGTACGCCAGGTGCGCCCGCCTGGCTCACCTGGTAATGGGCCCAGCAGGCCTCCCAGATCCGCAGTGCCTCGGCCTCAGGAAACTCCCGCTTGAAGCACAGCAGGAGCCAGCGGTGGCAAAAGAGCATTTGCAAGCCGTCCTCGCCCAGCGAGACCAGGTGCTGGTAGAAGCGTGCATGGGTCAGCCGAAGCAGCTCCCGCAGGTACAGCTGGGGGCAAGGCCAAGATGGATGAGCCCCCCAGACCCAAGCAGGCCTGCCTGCCTGGCCCCAGATGCCCCCTCCCACCGAGGCCCTTCCTCGTTGGGCTCCCCTCCCCTCAGAGCAGGTGTGCCACACGTGAGGTCTCTACTGCTTCATGGGTCTCCACCCACTTAGTCTGTTCTGTCACTGGAAGTCTGACTCACATCTGTCTTGGTCAGTTTAGCCCAGATTTTGGACTGTTCCGGAGGCTGTGGCAAGGGACAGCAAGAGCAACCTGCTGTGGCCCAGGAGACGGGTGGCAGGTCTGAGGCTAGGAAGACCCCTGGCTCTCAGGCACCACATGGGCTGTTTCTGACGCCCCCTCCTTCCTGAGATGTCGAGCAAAGCATCCTTTTGACAACACCCCCTCCCCCGCACCCACTCAGCCACCTTCCTATTCATCATCTCCCATAGCTGATTCAGAGCAGAGAGGGGGCATTTCTGAACCCCGAGAGGCTTGATTCCTGCGCTTCAGGTCACCACCCAGTGACGTGGGACCAGATTAAGGCTATTTCTGGCAGCGCCCGGCTTGGGCTGCTGACTTCACCAGCACGGTTGTAAAATCGATCTCCAGCAGCTAACGAGTCACGGGGCCATGTGCTGTGGAGCCGTCAGCGGCGAATCACGTCAGAGCCCGTAATTGCCTCCCCAGGTACCGTGGAAACCTGACATCACAGGGCCGACACAGAGAGCGGGGAGTGGGCAGGCTCGGCTGAGATCGCAGNTACCCAAACTCATGTCCATCGAGTCGGTGATGCCATCCAACCATCTCATCCTCTGTCGTCCCCTTCTCCTCCTGTCGTCAATCTTTCCCAGCATCAGGGTCTTTTAAAATGAGTTCGCTCTTCATATCAGGTGGCCAAAGTACTGGAGTTTCAGCTTCAACATCAGTCCTTCCAGTGAATATTCAGGACTGATTTCCTTTAGGATGGACTGGTTGGATCTCCTTGCAATCCAAGGGACTCTCAAGAGTCTTCTCCAACATGACAGTTCAAAAGCATCAATTCTTCGGTGCTCAGCTTTCTTTATAATCCAACTCTCACATTCATACATGACCACTGGAAAAACCATAGCTCTGACTAGATGGACCTTTGTTGGCAAAGTAATGTCTCTGCTTTATAATATGCTGTCTAGGTTGGTCATAGCTTTTCTTCCAAGGAGCAAGCATATTAATTTCATGGCTGCAGTCACCATCTGCAGTGATTCTGGAACCCCCAAAACTAAAGTCTCACTGTTAACATTGTTTCCCCATCTATTTGTCACGAAGTGATGGAACCAGATACCATGATCTTCGTTTTCTGAATGTTGAGTTTTAAGCCAACTTTTTCACTGCCCTCTTTCATTTTATCAAGAGGCTCTTTAGTTCTTCTTCGCTTTCTGCCATAAGGGTGGTGTCATCTGCATATCTGAGGTTATTGATACTTCTCCCAGCAATCTTGATTCCAGATTCTGCTTAATCCAGCGCGGCATTTCACATAATGTACTCTGTATATAAGTTAAGCAAGGAGGTTGACAATATGCAGCCTTGATATACTCCTTTCCTGATTTGGAACCGGTCTGTTGTTCCATATCCAGTTCTAAATGTTGCTTCCTGATCTGCAAACAGATTTCTCAGGAGGCAGGTCAGGTGGTCTGGTATTCCCATCTCTTTCAGAATTTTCCACAGCTAGTTGTGATCAACACAGTCAAAGGCTTAGGTGTGGTCAAAAAAGAAGAAGTAGAAGTTTGTCTGGAACTCTTGCTTTTTCGATGATCCAGTGGATGTTGGCAATTTGATTTCTGGTTCCTCTGCCTTTTCTAAATCCAGCTTGAACTTCTGTAAGTTCATGGTTCACGAACTGTTGAAGCCTGGCTTGGAGAATTTTGAGCATTACTTTACTAGCATGTGAGTTAAGTGCAATTGTGTGGTAGTNTGTTCTCTAATAACAAGAATCTTTCATCCTCTGCGGTGGAGAGAGATTTCCACATGCATTTTCTCTTGTCATGTTCACTATAACCTGGAAGGAAAGAGGCCAGAGGTTACTATTCTCATTTGATGGATGAAAAAAAAACTGAGTCTCAAAGACATCAATGGACTTGCCCAAAGTGACACTTTTACAGAAGGGTGAAGCCAGAACTTGAAATCAGAAGTTTTCCTTCTCAGGCCTCTGCTCTTTCCTTCTCCCCAGGTTGCTTTCTCCAGTGTTGAGATGCACAAAATAAAGAAGACCGTTGTCAGGTCAAAGTGTGAAGTAGGGAATTTTATCTCATGGCTCACCACCTATTAGGCCTTGCCCTCCCTCCCCAGGAAACGTCCGCTAATGTTCCAAGGACGTGCACCTCTGACCCATCTTTGTCCTTCAGTTGCCTCCACTGCACAGACTGATAGGAAGAAGGAGAGACTTGAGGTGGATGGTAGGCTGCCCTGTAGCATGTGTTAGGAGGGCAATTTAAACATCAGACGCTTTAAAGCCAAATCCCAAATCTGACACTTGGCCTTGGAGAACAGAAATTCTCTATTCCTTAGTTTCTTTGTGAGAAGGTATCAATTAGAAATTTTTTCAAAAGCAGTTGATAGAATATGTGACTGAATGTGATTTCAACAATTTTAAAAACTCGTTATTTCACTTAACTCCAAAAATAAAGCTTTTCTANGAGAGACTTGAGGTGGATGGTAGGCTGCCCTGTAGCATGTGTTAGGAGGGCGATTTAAACATCAGACGCTTTAAAGCCAAATCCCAAATCTGACACTTGGCCTTGGAGAACAGAAATTCTTTATTCCTTAGTTTCTTTGTGAGAAGGTATCAATTAGAAATATTTTCAAAAGCAGTTGATAGAATATGTGACTGAATGTGATTTCAACAATTTTAAAAACTCATTATTTCACTTAACTCCAAAAATAAAGCTTTTCTAGTTTGATTAACCAAGCTGCTCAAGGATATCTGGATTCTGGGTCAGCTTCTTTTGCTTCACTATGATTTTTCTTTGTGGTTGAAATGGGTGTCTTGGCTCCACGATCAAATCCTCATATAACAGTACCCAAAGCTGGAAAGAAAGTGTTGGGCATTCTCCTATGCATTTGTCTTTTTATCAGGGCCGAGTGAAAGAGTTTTTAACAGAAGGCTCCAGTAAACTTCTCGTTCATTTCTTTGGCCAACCTGGGTCACATGCCCATCANCCAAAGCTGGAAAGAAAGTGTTGGGCATTCTCCTATGCATTTGTCTTTTTATCAGGGCCGAGTGAAAGAGTTTTTAACAGAAGGCTCCAGTAAACTTCTCGTTCATTTCTTTGGCCAACCTGGGTCACATGCCCATCACTACACAGGCGGTACAACTGCCAGGTTGACCAACTGTCCCAGCTGATTTGGGCCTTGGCAAAAAAGAACAGGGTTGCTGTGATCGGTTTAAACACAGGTTATTCTCTAAGGCTAGGATAAGAGTCCCCTTCCTTAAGCACATCTCAGCTTAGATATGAGAAAAAAATGTGAGTTCCATGAGCAAGCTAGAGGGTGTTTCACTGACTCCTGAGAAGGTAACCAGTTAGTCTGCCACAGAAGGTTTTGTGATTAGTAGAAACTGTTAGTTGCTCAGCCATGCCCAAGTCTTTGTGACCCCATGGACAGTAACCTGCCAGGCTCCTCTGTCCATGGGGATTCTCCGGGCAAGAATACTGAAATGCATTGCCTTTCCTTTCTCCAGAGGATCCTCCCCACCCAGGGACAGAGCCCAGGTCTCCTTCATGGCAGGCAGATTTGTTACCATCTGAGCCACCAGGGAAGCAAAGAGTTGAAAGTAAAAAACTTAGCATAGCACCTGGAACATAAAATCTCTGAGTGAATATCTCACAGTATTACCAACTTTGCAGGTTAGAGCAGAATCCAGTAATTGTTTTTTAACTTAGGGCATGCCACTTAACCACTCAAAGACAGTTTCATTTTCTTTAAATTGAGGGTAAGTATTGCTACTGTACCTGGAAGAGGGCGTGGAAACCCACTCCAGTATTCCTGCCTGGAGAATCCCATGGACAGAGAAGTCTGGCAGGCTACAGCCCATAGAGTCACACAGAGTCGGACACAATTGAAGTGACTTAGCATGATGATTGCTACTGTACAGTTGTTGAAAACGTTTAAAATAATATTTGGGAAAGAGTGTTTAAGTTATTAAGTACTATGCAAATGTAAAATATCATTTTTAACATTCAGAATCTCACCTGCAAAGTCACTTACAGCAGGGTCAGACANAAAAAAAAAAAAAAAAAAAAAAAACCCTCCAGTGCATTAAAACTGACACACACACAAAGACTAACTTCTTTGCTGCTTTCCTAATGCAAATTCCCGCTCACAACTTAATGCCTGAAACTGCTGATGATGTCAGTTGGCTCCATGTCCTCCAAATCCTTGTCTTCCAAGTCCAAATGAAAAGACCAAGATTTCCAACATTCCTTTGCAAGAGTACTGACTATCCCAGCGGCCTCAAATGCATGCATTTCCTTTAAAATTCTCAGCAACTCTACAAGATGCAGATTTCATTCCTATTCATTGGGTAGAAAAACCAAGGTTCCTGGAGATTAGGTAGCCTGCATACATCCCATAGCTGCCAATGAGGTAGCCCAGGTTTTGGCTTGGTTCTCCCCAGCTCTGAAGAGTGTCGCACCTCTGCTATTCATTTTCTTTACCATCTTTTCCATAATATCCTTTCCAACTGAACATCAAGACAGTGATGCTTTACCTCCTCGCTCCTTTCCCTTTCTCATTTGTATAACCAGTTCTACAAACACTCAGTTTGCTCTAGAAGTCCACTCAAGAAATTCTCTAATAGTGTCGCTATCTGAAGCTGAGAATGGACTGTAGAACAACCATGTACACCCATGTCCCTGAGGCTTGAGATGCAGAACTATTTACTGGACAGTGATCCCTGGGGCAGAAACACAGAAGTCTATCCTATAATGAGATCTTAAAATTAACGTAATCCGTCTTTAGTATTTATATACCTTACATGCTGAGCTATTGCATTTAATAATCAAAGCACACTGCCCATTTAATAGACTCTAAAAATACAATACTGAAGTTCAGATACCAAGTGATATCCTCAATATCATTCACTTTTTAAAGAATGTTCAGTTCAGTTACTCAGTCATNTACCTTACATGCTGAGCTATTGCATTTAATAATCAAAGCACACTGCCCATTTAATAGACTCTAAAAATACAATACTGAAATTCAGATACCAAATGATATCCTCAATATCATTCACTTTTTAAAGAATGTTCAGTTCAGTTACTCAGTCATATGCAACTCTTTGTGATCCCATGAACCACAGCACACTAGGCCTCCCTGTATTCGTTATTCATTGCAGCAATAACGAATAAAATGTATTCGTTATTCATTGCAGCAATAGTGCTACCTAACACAATAACCTCTATCTCAGTAGCATACAATAGTAGTTGTTTATCTGTTGTGTGCCTGGGTCATCTGGGATTGACTAGATTACTTTCCTGAACTTAGCTGGGCCCAGTCTAAGAGCTGACTAGCTGGTGGCTGATCTAGAAGAAAGGAAGTGCGATGTTACATGGGCAAAATGTGTGCTTATAAAAGGGCATAACAAATTGGGAATACTGTTGGAATACACCATTAGATTTTTTAAATATTGTTAATGTTTTCTAAATGCTTTTATAATAGGTATATCCCTGCCACAAAAAGCAAGATCATCATTGATAATAATACTCCAAGTCATAAAGACTCTAGCATTGTGGCTTCCAGACCCCAATCTACCCTGCACTGTGTCCTCTGATGTTTTTGGGAGCTCCAAAGCCCCCCATGGGTTTGTGCTCAATACCAGTCTTCCTGCCACAGGGATACAGAGGTAGCCATCATGTTCTTCCTCTTCTTAAAGTCAGCTAAAGGAGCCTCTCTATTGCTACTGTCAGAGGTTCTGTTTCTTCAAAGCACTTGAGTCTCTACACGACTGATGTCTCTCATTGCTCTAAAGATGCCACTCCCAGTTATGTTGGACAAGTGCCAGGGTCTGCCCAGAGGTGACATGAAAGCCCCCTTGCCAGCTCTGTGCTACACTTAGATAGCAGGGCTGTAAGCCCCTGGGCCTGCCTAGGACCTTCTGCCTCTCCTTCCTATTCATTTACTGCAACAATTTTATAAGAGAAAGGAAAAAGTAGAATGAGAAAGCAGCTTCGAAACACAATTCCAGCTTAAAGACACAGTTTCAGATCCCAAATGAAACTGTTGCCTGCAGGTTCCTAGTAGCTTCATGCTGTCCCAAGACAAAGGGGAGGCCGGGCTTCACATTTGCAGTACTAAAGGGCCTATTTAATTTGTGTTTTTTAAAATATAATGCTTCCCTCTGGGAGTCCCAGTGTTAAGTGGGATCCATTCTGATAATTTATCCTAAAGCAAAAAGGAAAGAACCTTGTCCCCAAAGTAAATACAATGTTCCACTTCTAGAGACTCAAAACTTCATATTTCACTTCCCAGTTGACTATTCTGTCCTAACATATTTTTATTCTGTCTATATTTTCTGTATCCCATTTACATTCATACCAAATTTTCAAAATCAGTCTTGACTAAGACACCTATTTCTGAATGATAAGAGTGTAGGTACATTTTGGAGATGTGAAACAAAAGTAGCTTTCATCATGTCCTTTTGTTTGGAGGTCCTCATGAATTATATCCATTGTATTTGTTGCTTTGGCAAGAAGACTCAGAATTCATTTACTGCATTTTTCATTTTCTGTGCCTTGAAGCTTAGAGGTTGCCTTTTCTAACGTATGAAGTCGGAGGTAGATGCTGGAACACCTTGGTTCAGTAGCATCATATTGACCTCTGCTTTGAATTCCCCATACGGCCACTTCAGCATTCAGCGTATCATCCTTATTTAATTCAGGAAGGAAGTGGGGAAGAGGTGCCAGCCATATCTTTCTTTTCTACTAAGAAAACCAAAAACTTTCCTGCAATACCCCAGCAATCTTCTGCCTATGTGGAAAAACTGAGTCCTTGGCTACAAGGCACAGAGGGAAGATGGGTAGCTGGCTCACCTGGCCCTTAAGTGGAGACAGAGGAAAAGCTTGTTAAAACTGGATGCTAAAGTCACTGGACCAGTGTCTTCCTCAAGGACTGCTACTGCCGATAACAAAGGGATTATGGCTTAATTTTGAATCAAATCCAGATTGTTTCAAGTTCTTAAAATGACAATAATCTTGATATTAAGAATTATCAGAAATATAGAAAGAAGAAAAAGAAAAGAATTGTTCTCTAAATTATCAAAGTTTTCCATTTGAAATGGAAAAAATATCAAAATACCAAAGCTTGATCAAGTAAGACAGATGCTGTCAAACAAGAGGGAAAGGAAATAAATGTCCAAGTAGCAGAAAGAAAATTGGACAGTTAACCTAACACTCCCAGTCCCCTAGGCCTTGGCTAAGGTTGGAGGGGGAAGAAAAGTGATGGAAATGTTGAGAGAAAGTCTAGACAGACAGAGAGCAGATCCTGTACCGTGTGAGCTGATACCTGTAAGAGTGCCCTGTTTAGCTGGCTGTAACTCACCAAGCCTTTCTGCACCTCAACAGAAATGTTTGGGTGGGCCCGGCGTGGTCATAAAGACACATGAGCTGGTACTGGTGGCATGAGAAGGAACTGTAACCAAAACCAGATGTTCAGTTCAGTTCAGTTGCTCAGTGTCCAACTCTTTGCAACTCCATGAATCGCAGCACGCCAGGCCTCCCTGTCCATCACCTACTCCCAGAGTTCACCCAAACTCTTGTCCATCGAGTCAGTGATGCCATCCAGCCATCTCATCCTCGGTCGTCCCCTTCTCCTCCTGCTTCCCATCCCTCCCAGCATCAGAATCTTTTCCAATGAGTCAACTCTTCGCATGAG
>SJYV01013846.1:257667-274949 GCA_006410875.1 Neotragus pygmaeus
GTTAAATAAGCAGGGTGAGAGTGTACAGCCTTGACGTACTCCTTTTCCTATTTGGAACCAGTCTGTTGTTCCATGTCCAGTTCTAACTATTGCTTCCTGACGTGCATACAGATTTATCAAGAGGCAGGTCAGGTGGTGTGGTATTCCCATCTCTCTCAGAATTTTCCACAGTTTATTGTGATCCACACAGTCAAAGGCTTTGGCATAGTCAATAAAGCAGAAAGAGATGTTTTTCTGGAACTCTCTTGCTTTTTTGATGATCTAGTGGATGTTGGCAATTTGATCTGTGGTTCCTCTGCCTTTTCTAGAAGCAGCTTGAATATCTGGAAGTTCACAGTTCAGGTATTGCTGAAGCCTGGCTTGGAGAATGTTAGATCTAGTTAAACTTATTAAAAGTAGTTTTTACAATCTCATAAGATAATAATGGGGTTTCCAAGTAGTATAGGGAAGGGTAAAGCATCTTGGTAAGCTTCTACCTGGGGTTTCTGAGCTGAATTGAACACTGTCCCCCCAAAACAAGTCAGGTCCTTCTGGAACCTCAGAATGTAGAGTTCTTTGGAAATAGAATCCATAGTGATATAATAAGATGAAATCATCTTAACCTCATCATGAGACCCCAGTTAAGATGGGCCCTTAATGCAATATGCCTGGCACCCTTGTAAGAAGAGAAGAGACTCAAAAGGAAGGTGATGTGAAGATACACAGGGAGACCACCAGGTGATGGCAGAAGCAGAGATTGGGGTTATGGAGCAGCAAGCCAAGGGCTGTTGGCCACTGCCAGAAGCTGGGAAGAAATAAGGAAGAGATTCTTCCCTTCAGTCTTCAGAGAGGAGAGAACAGCCCTGTCAACACCTTGATTTCAGACTTCTAACTTACAAACTGTAGGAACTTACATTTCTGTTGCTCTAAGCCACCTCATCCGGGGTCCTTTACTATGGCAGACCCAGGAAATGAAGAGAGCTTCCTTCAACCTTGCAGCACCTTTTGTTGGAAAGGCTGAGACCACTGCCATGATTTCAAAGTATTTCTCTTCCTGCCAAGAGTGTTGTTCACCCAGCAGGGGGCTGAGTTTCCCAAGTCTTCAGCTCACACTCTATTGACCCCCTTCAGTGTCTCCTTTTCCAGAGTCTATTCCAGTGGAAGGGAAGCAGCGCAGAAAGAGCATAGCCAACATCCCGCTTTTGCTCCATTTCACATCAGCTTCCCTGATGGCTCAGACAGTAAAGAGTCCACCTATAATGCAGGAGACTCAGGTTTGATTCATGGGTCATGAAGATCCCCCGGAGAAGGGAATGGCTATGCACCTCAGTATTTTTGCCTGGAGAATTTCATGGACAGAGGAGCCTGCCAGGCTACAGTCCATGGGGTCACATAGAGTCGCATATGACTGAGTGACTAATACTTTCACCTTCACAGGAGGATTACCCAACAGCAAGCCACCCAAGAGTTCCTCTAGCCTGGGAATGTGGTCCTGCTTGACAGTTAGAGGNCAGGCTACAGTCCATGGGGTCACATAGAGTCGCATATGACTGAGTGACTAATACTTTCACCTTCACAGGAGGATTACCCAACAGCAAGCCACCCAAGAGTTCCTCTAGCCTGGGAATGTGGTCCTGCTTGACAGTTAGAGGCACCCATCACCTTTACTGTCCCTCTCTGCTGCAGTGAGCAACCAGTGATCAGCAAAGACTCTCAGTTTTACCTCTGATGTCTCTTCTAACTTCTTTGCCCCTCTGCCTTCTGATATCACCCCACCTAAAATCCTCATTTTTTTCCTATTCATCATGGGTCTCATTGCCTCATGTCTCACTCTTTCTAAACTGGTCCTCTGCATGATGGCCAGAGTAATCTTTCCATAACAACTTTTTTTTATCATGTTTTTCCAGGTGCAAAACCCTTCAGTGGCTTTTTTTTAGCTTTAGTTCAAAATTGACACACCTTACTGAGTCTGAGTGAGTTCCTCTTTCCCAGGAAGGAGACACCAGGACAGAAATAGAAATGTCAGAGATTGGTGGAAGGAAGTACCTGGGAGGGATGAAGAGAAGAGAAAGTAGTTCTGGCTGAGAGCATCAGACTGTTGTGCTGATCTGACAGCTGTGTAAGGGGAAGGGGAGAAAGGAGGATTGAGAAGGAAGTGCTGAAGTCCCCAGGGCAGCTCTGAGAAAGTTGTGGCCAGGCCACTGGGGAGCCTCAGGGCAAAGATTCACCTTTGGAAACATCCTGTGTTGGTCAGAAATGTCCTGCTCCTATAACCCTGCCACACTCAGACTCTGCCTGGGAGAATCTCTGGGAGAAAAGAGTTCAGTGTGAATCCCAAAGCATGGCAGCTGGAGGCTGTCAGCTAGCTAATTATTCTTGCAGGAGCTTCTCTCTTGAAGAGAAACCTGAGTGGCTTACTCATAGAGCTTGCCCCAAAGTCAAACTAAAATCTCCAGCCACTGATCTTTACAAATACCTCCAAACTCAGCTCCATGATGTGGATCGTTGGTCCAGCTAGGAAACAGTGGGAATGAATTGCATTTTCCTACTCTGATAACTGTGTTTATACATTTCTATGCCCCCTCCCACTAGGTGGGAGGTAACTAGGTTACCTGGCTAACTCCTCCTCCTATATGTCTAGTTCTGTTTATATGTCTATTTCCCACCACTAGTCCGTAAGTTTCTTGAAGGTAGGTGTATTTTTTCCATATTTTCATCCCCCTACTGAAAAGTGCAAGTCCTTAAACTTGGTGACTGTTCAGTAAATGATGGGTGGAGGGGTGTGTGGATGGATGGATGGGTAGATGGACAAAGGAATGGATGAAAAGATAGCTTCTAGAATATCATAAAGTCCCAATGCCAGAGGAGATGTTCAAAAGTAGCATAGCCCCTAATCTTGGATGAAAAGCCATTAACCTGTCTCAGACAGATGAGAATTTTTGAAAAAATTTAACAGTGATAGAGATAAAGATTTCTCCAGTGCTGCCAGTAAGCATATTTCTTAGTGTCTAACTTCAGTCTCACCTATGCTGTTGTTAGTTAGGCCTAAGAGCCAGATTAAGAATAATGCCAGCAGTTCTCAGACAACAACTTATAGCACCCATTCAGAAAGCAAGAGATATATCCATTCTCCTTGAAATTCAAGTAAATAGCTGACCAGCATGATTGTGTCTGTCTACACAAGTGACAAAATTAAAACAAATGTACGCACCATAGCACAACAATTAGCTTAGTGTGAGTAATCTGGCTTACTTGTATATTTCTGCTGTCAGGGCCAATCATCTTTCGTTTCTACATGTGTCTTCTGCCTCCTTTGAAGTCATCAGTGCCTTTGGGAGCTGATAATGTGCTAGAAGTGCCAAAGTAGGCTTGGCTTCTGCACCATCAGCCACGCTCCTACACTGGCCCCAGTTGCCAAGACAAGAGCTAATGAAGGATCATCTTCCTGGGTAAACATATAAACAGAGTCATGACAACGAATTGTGTTCATTGTTCTCTGCAACCATTAGAGGCTATTTCTGAGGGCTGGTGTCTTCTTCAGCTAGAGTTTAGCCCCAGACAGTACACTGAGGCGAGTGGGATACAGGGGAGGAGAGTTACATGGAGAAGTTACATTTCTCTGTGGACACATGAGAGGTACTACTGGGGAATTTCCATACATAATGGGGGGCCACTAGGGAGGAGTCCATAGAACTAATGAGATTTCATAAGACCTGGGTTTCAGATTAAAAAAAGAAACAAGCAATAACAGTAAATGCAACAACAAAATCAGAGCATATCCTTATTTTAGTCCTAAATTGATGGAATCTGAGCTATACTTATAAAACTTCTTGTTTTAAATGCCACAAAGCATGAGAACACATTCTCGCTCAGCCCCTATATTTACAGTCTTCACCCAGTGATGCCACTGCCAGTGGCCAGATGCACAGGACAAGCCTCAGCTCCAGAAATGGGTGGGACAGTGTCATCAGAAGGGCTCCTTAAGCAGTCACTGGCGGAATGTTGGGACGAGGACAAATTGGGATTGTGCCATTAGAGGGATATCAGAAGCACTAGATCTGGGTGAGAGTGCATCTTTTCAAAGGACCTGCTTTGTGATCAAATAAAAAATACACAATCCCCTGTTTACAAGTTTTTCAGACACTTTTTTAGATATTAAAGGCACTTCTGTTTCCCCCAGTTTCCACGATAATTTGTTCTACCTCTTTATTCCTGCCCTCCATTCTCCTTACATCTTTCTCTTTTTTCTTTCCCCTTTTACCTTTTCCTTCCTCCTTGTCTCATTCCTTTTTCCTTCCTTTCCTCAATCATCTTCAAAATCCCAAGGTCCTATTATTTTGAAAGTATCAGAAAGCCTGCTAATTTTGGTAGAAAATATTTATCAGAATATATCTATAGATGTGTGGTTCTAGCAGTAGACTCCAAGAAGGGGTCTTCTTAGCATCCAGAAGCCACCAGCCAGTTAAGTAACTGAAGAGTACCGCCCTAGGCTAGATGTTGGAGCATGGAGATAAGCAAGATCTAGTCTGTGCTTAGATATTTGTAAAGGCAGTGGGACAAAGACTGTGTCAGAAATACACCCTCTTGTATTGTGTGTATAGGGGAGGTACATAAGAGTTCCAAGAATTCCTTCTTGCAAATGGTATTTGAGGTAAGCCTGGATTTAAATAAGAATGACTGGCAAACAAAGAGAAAAGAGAGTTTGGGACCAGGGGAAGAAGTGCGGAGAAGAGAAGTAAGTAGTTCAGTATAAGCAGCTTGGTGAATAAGGAACTGGTAACCTGACTGGAAAGGGAGGCAGGGTCCATGTTACAAAGATTATTGTGGTTCTCCTTGTAGGCTTGGGGCTTCCCTTGTGGCTCAGCTGGTAAAGAATNTTTTTTGCCTCACTGTGTATCCTGTGGGGTCTTAGTTCCCTGACCAGGGGTTGAGCCCATGTACTCTGCATGGGAAGTGTGGAGTCTTAACGACTGGATCATGAGGAAAACCCTCAAAATGTATTTTTAAAAAGTCTTTTTCCAACCTTGCCCCTGCCCAATTTTCCCTGCCAGAGACAACCACTAATTTCTTATCTATCATCTGGTAATATTTTTTTTAATAGATGGATATAAATCTTCCTTCTTTTGTACACCCCTCTGCATCTTGCTTTTCTCAACTAAATGAGTGTCATATTAAAAAATATATATATAGTGTAAAAGTTATGCAGTACAAAATGGAATCTTTGATGAGAGTTGGGGGAATATTATTTGCTTCACAGAAGGCTCCTTACTTTTAGAAGGACTCAGTCAGGATTCCCTTGAGCAGAGACCCAAGTGGAATCATTTTGTCTTGTTTTGCTTGTTTTGCTTGGCTGTGTGGCTTGTTGGAATCCTAGTTCTCTGACCGGGGATTGAACCCAGGGCCCCTGCAATGGAAGTGCAGAGTCCTAACCATTGGTCCACAGGGAATTCCCAAGTGAGTTCATTTTCTTGTCTGCGTCATCTTCCTCTATCCGTTTATATTTCTATTTCCTTGATGCATACTAAAAAGAGCAGTGGACTGGGGCTACCTCTGCTTGCCACCACTCAGGTGAGTTCTGATCGTGTAGACTAGACCATATAATTTACTATCCATATCATTAAAAAACAACCGTTGGGCACTGTTTTTTTAAGGAATTAAAAAAAATTATTTATTTATTTGACTGTGCTGGGCCTTGGTTGCATCATGGGGCATCTTTAGTTTTGGCATTCGAACCCTTAGTTGCCACATGTGGGATCCAGTTCCTTGACCAGGGATTGAACCTGAGCCCCCTTCACTGGGAGCCCAGAGCCTTAGCCACTGGACCACCAGGGAAGTCCCCAGACTTGTGTATTTCTAAGAGTGAAAGAATTGCTCTACACATCTCTCCGAAACCAGTCACCAAGCAGGATGTGTGCCTGCGTGCTAAATCACTAAGTTATTTGCAACCCTATGAACCGTAATCTGCCAATCTCCTCTGTTCATGGGATTCTGCAGGCATGAATACTGGAGTGGGTTGCCATTTCCTAATCCAGGGGATCTTCCCAACCCAGGGATCAAACCCGCATCTCTGGCGTCTCCTGTATTGGCAGGCGGGTTCTTCACCACTAGTGTCACCTGGGAAGCCCCCCATAAACCAGGATGGTCTTCGGCAAACCCAGGGTGTCTGGTTTCGCTGTCGAGACTCTCTTTGACCTTCAATTTCTTGACCTGAAAGGGGATATAAACACTATGTCCTCAGAAAGAAATAACTCAATTAGGAAAGTGCATCAACATTTGAGCAAATTACGTGAAAACACTAACTAGTTGTATGAAGGAAGGGAAAATAAAGCAGCAGTTTTGGAACCAGTGATGTCATTCATGCCTGTCAGAGGGGCCCTAATCCAACGCCCCAGGGAGAGGAACAGTTTGTATTCAAGGTAAGGGATGGGTTATCTTTTGTGAGGTTCACCAGAAAATCAAGCAGACAGAGTTTAAACATTTATTAAAGTAACATTAAAAGAGGACAAAGAGAATAATAGGTATTAATTAGCATAAAATGTGGTAGAGTTTTAGGTACCCATACATACACATAGATTGTATATTCTGGAACATTGTTAGAATCCACTTTTTTTTTTTTTCATCTGTACCATTTTAAAAGTCTTATTAAATTTTTTACAATATTGTTTCTGTTTTATGTTTTGTTTTTTTTTGGCCATGAGCCACGTGGAATTAGCTCCCTGATCAGGGATCAAACCCACCCTGCACCCCCTGCATTGGAAGGCGAAGTCTTAACCACTGATCCATCAGGGAAGTCCCTAGAATCCACTTTTACAGCATAGAAATAGTGAGAAGGGGCTCTGGGCTCAGAAGGTTTTATGACTCAAGGACCCATAAATTGCTGAAGACACAGACGGTGCAGCTCACACCCAGGCGAGGGTCGCCTTTGTAATTATGTGTGCACGTTTAGGTGCTGGATCAGATTTTAGTACGAAAGACAAAAGACATCAGATGAAAGCCAGACACAGGGCAGGAGACAGCCTAAATGTCCTATAGCCGCACCCCACCCTCTAGTCTTGAGTGGAAACCAGAGAGTCGGCCAAGCTATGCTAGAATGCCAGGTCTTTCCCTTCATAAGAACTTAAATAAACTTCAAGGCCCTGCTGGGAAACAGGCAGCTCAACATACCCTAATGAAACACTCATGCAGAAAGCTTCTATGTCGCCCATTCCTTTCCTGAATTGGATCCAAGCTATGACTAAAGAGCCCTTGACAGAGGGCAACTAGGGTTATTTGGGAACGAGTGATAGAGACATTTTCTTCTTTTTTTTTCCAGAAAGGCCTGTACCTTCTGTGCAGACTACTGCTGGCAGAGTGCCTGACTCTCAAGGTCAAGGAACAAGAGGGGTCTTGGTAAACTGACCTGAGCCTGGGTCCAGGGCAGAAGAGGCACTAACAGTGACAGCCTTCTCTGTCTTCTGCTGAGCCCTTCCGTGAACTCCCTGCAGAAGCCACCTGCAGCCAAGACCTCCTGTAAACATCCCTGCTCATCCTCAAACACCAACCTCAAAGGCAAGTGTTTCAGAATCAAATCTTCCCTCTGAGAAAATAAAATTCCCTCTTTCTTCCATGTCGCCTGACTTGTTTTTGTTGTTGTTGTTTGAAAGTGAAAGTCGCTCAGTCATGTCGGACTCTTTGCAACCCCTTGGATTATACAGTCCATGAAATTCTCCAGGCCAAAATACTGGAGTGGGTAACAGTTCCCTTCTTCAGGGGATCTTCCCAACCCAGTAATCAAAACCAGGGTCCCCCATTGCAGGAGGATTCTTTACCAGCTGAGTCACCAGGGAAGCCCAAGTATACTGGAGTGGGTAGCCTATCCCTTCTCCAGGGAATCTTCCCAACCCAGGAATCAAACCGGGTTCTCCTGCATTGCAGGCGGATTCTTTACCAGCTGAGCTACCAGGGAAGCCCAACTCATTTTGTTGTTGTTGTTGTTGTTTAATATTTATTTATTTGATCATGCTGGGTCCTAGTTGTGGCACTCAGGATCTTTGACCTTCATTGCAGCATCTAGGATCTTTCACTTGTGACATGAGAGCTCTTGGTTGCAGCATGCGGAACTAGTTCCCTGACCAAGGGTCGAACCCAAGCCCCCTGTATTGGGAGCATGGAATCCTAGCTACTGGACCCCCATGAAAGTTCCTTGTTGTTATGGTTGGTTTGGACATATAATAAACAATCCCAGAATTCATTTGTTGAGGTATTCGAGAGATAGTTACTGAGAATGTAGCAAGTGCCAGACACTGCTAAGAACTGGGTCACACTAGTGGATAATACAGCTGTGATCACTGTTCTCAGTGGCATTTTAAAGGAGAGAAGCAAATAAATGTAAAATTATACATTCTGTTAAGACAAAGAGGAAAAGAGTAGGGTGAAGAAGAGAGAAAAATGGTGAGAAGAGAAGCAAGGAGGGTTGTAGCAGTGCCAACAGAGGCTTGGGAAGAATGGAGTCTCTCCTGGGCACCAGCATCCAGGCCATTTCAACACAGCAGAGCACTTCATAGGCAAAGAAAACTAGTTTCTTTTGTTTTTTTCTGGGGGGGCTGTGCTGTGTGTCTTGTGGGATCTTAGTTCCCTGACCAGGGATTGAACCCAGGCCCTTGGCTGTGAAAGCACCTGAGCCCTAACCACTAGACCACCAGGGAATTCCCCAAACTGGCTTGTTCTAAGACAACTCAGCTGGTTTCCCTTGCAACCAGATGGTCACTGCTAATCTCCTTCTTTATATGAAATTCTGGACTTCAAACTGTCCTCAGCCCCAGAAGAAGACCAGGGTCTTAAAGAGGCTGATGGCTTCATCAGAGTCACACATACTTTGGTACCTCTTATGTGGCTGTTACAAGAAGGAGGCAAAGAATAAGACATGAAGCTTGTGTTGCTCTTCATCCAAATGAGTCTCTCCCACTACTTCTAGGCCTCTTCTGGACCCCATATACTCCCCTCCCTCCCCACTAACAGAAGGTAAATGCTTTGTTACACCCCAGCAAAAAGAGGGTGATAAAAACATAGTCTGAAAAAGATCTCATGAATACAAGGAAGTTACATTTGATAAAAAAAAAACCCTGCTAATTGCAATTCCAAGTAGTGAAAGGCTGGGGACTTCCTGGTGTTCCAGTAACTGATACTCTGTGCTCTCAAGGGAGTGGTCTAGGGTTCAATTCCTGGTCAGGGAAGTAGATCCCATATGCTGCAACTAAAGATCTTGTCTACCTCAATGAAGATCGAAGATCCCAGGCAACAAAATTTTTAAAAATACATAAATATTTAAAAAATAGTGAAAGGCAGACCTCAGTGTCACTGCCCAATTTTTATTTTATTATTGTTTAGTATTGCTTAATTACCAGTTGGTATTAAATGTATATGGTTCTGCCAGACATGGTTTTAAGCACTTTATAAATATTATTTGTTCAGTTCTCAAAACAACTCCATGAGATGATCACATTGTCATCCTCTTTAGAGATGAGGATACAAAGACTATACTTTCAGGGATCATTTCTACAGTTTGTTACTAGAGATGAGGATACAGAGGCAGAGAGAGATAAGGAGCTTGCCTGAGGTCACACAGCTAGTAACTGGCATGGCACAACGTTGAACCAGCAGTCTGGCTCTTGAATTCATCTACCTACCCACCATGTGGTATGGCCTCTCAGCAGCATATCTAATTAGTATATTAGTATATACTAATATATTAGTAAATAGTTATATAAGTACTAGTGGTAAAGAACCCACCTGCCAATGCAGGAGATATAAGAGACTCAGGTTCAATCCCTGGGTTGGGAAGATCCTCTGGAGGAAAGATGGCAACCCACTCCAGTATTCTTGCTTGAAGAATTCTATGGATAGAGGAGCCTGTAGCTGACTAGGCTCCTCTGTCCATGGTGTCGCACAGAGTCAGACACGACTAAAGGGACTTAGCATGCATGCCTATAAGTACTAGTAATATACTTTAAAAGAGCACGCAAATTATATATATATTTATATATATAGGGCTTCCCAGGTGGCTCGTGATACAGAAACTGCCTGCCAGTATAGGAGATGTAAGAGACACAGGTTCAGTCCCTGGGTTGGGAAGATCCCTGGAGGAGGGGACAGAAACCCAGTCCAGCATTTCTTACTTGAGAAATCCCAGGGACAGAGGAGCCTGGAGGGCTACGGTCCACAGAGTTGCAAAGAGTCTGACACAACTGAAGCGACTTAGCACGTATACATATATATCTGATATCTTTTATAAATAGCATCTCTCTTATGGTTAAATAAGTGATTTCAGGACAGGGGCATTTAAGGATCTTAAGGCTGTCTGGTGCTTTTGGCAAGGAGAAAGGATCAAATAAACAAGCTATAAATAGAAGTGAAAACCTTCCATTACAATGTTGCCACGTAGCCTTTAATTTTACCTCTGTTAGGGCAGGTACATACATTATCATGCTGAAAGCCAGGAGTTTATTCTTACAGGGTCCAAGAGAGAAGCCCCTAATTCCCTACATTTAATGCTAAGCTTGTCTGTCTCCTCCTTTCTGTTACTCTGGGTTCGATTTCTATGAAGACAACATTCTATGTGTTTTGCAAATGGTGCTCAAAAAAGTGTACTTGGCCTCTTTTGGCTCCTGGTGTGGGTGAGTCCGGGATTTCCATTCAGCTTTGGAAAAGACTGAAAAGCCGTCTTGCTGGAAAAGTTCCGCTGTCCCATTTTCTTTGGCTGTGTCTTTGCTGCCTGTTACCACCAAGATTAACTCACCCTGAAGTTTTGTATGAAAACTAATTTTGAATTTCTGCTCTTGTCATTTGCTTCTTCGCCCCAGACCAGAATCCTCTAGCAGTCTCGGTCTCAACACCAAGGCACCGTTTCTGGAATTTGACAGCAGAGGGTGCTGTGAGCTTAGGGTTGCCCNTTTAATTTTTCATTTTTTATTAGTACTAATTTGAGAAACTTTTCATTGTATAAGAAATACCCAATAATTGAATGAAACTAGAAGATATATGTGGAGAAGGCAATGGCACCCCACTCCAGTACTCTTGCCTGGAAAATCCCATGGGTGGAGGAGCCTGGAAGGCTGCAGTCCATTGGGTCACTAAGAGTTGGACATGACTGAGTGACTTCACTTTCCCTTTTCCCTTTCATGCATTGGAGAAGGAAATGGCAACCCACTCCAGTGTTCTTGCCTGGAGAATCCCAGGGACAGGGGAGCCTGGTGGGCTGCCGTCTATGGGGTCACACAGAGTCAGACACGACTGAAGCGACTTAGCAAGGAGAGATGATGATGTCAGAAAGAAGCAGTGGATAAAAGATGGGAATAACTTGAGAACTTTCCAGAACTTGATGACCAATGACCAATGAATGGGGAGCTGAGAGAGGAGAGCGTTCTGGTTTGGGAACTGTTTACCATGATGGGAAATTTGGAGTAAGAATAGAGGAGGGAGAGGAAGAAGTTAAATTTTGCCCACGGCAGGTATGAAGTGCTAGGAAAAAGGCCAAGTGGAGAAGTCTAAAAGGCAGTTGTTATTGATCAGCAGTTAAAAAAAAAGGCTACTAATTAGGAAGAAGAGATTGAGAGTCATTAGTGTATACAAGGCCTTGAAGCCCTGAGGATAGATGAATCACCGTATGTGGAAATCATTGCCTTCTCTTATTTCAGGTTAAACACAAACAATTCCCTCTTTCTTATTTTTGATAATCAGTAACATGTGCAGAGTCCTTAACAGCACACAACGCACTTTCACAAACCCTTATTTTATTTGAATCTTGTCCATTACACCACTCTCTCATATATATTGTTCCATTTTTCACACTAGGAAAACGGGTTTGAGAGGTCAAGGGATTTTCTGTGTTCACAGCCAATAAGTAGAGGTGCTAGGACAAAAACGTCTGGTTCTCTTGCTCTAAATTCTTGACAAATTTAACCTTCATTTTGTGTTGGCTTCCCTCCTAACATCTTAAGTTGGAAGAAGTATCTTGTGTAGCACTGAGTTATACCTAGCACAATGTCTAGCATATAACATTCAATAAGCAGTCATATCATTTATTATTTTAAAACTATATACCTTAAGTAATTTCCTCCACATTTATTTTATATTAATCAATTTCACAGCTAAAAGGGATAGTAGCCTGAGCCAAACTACTTGCTTCTTCCTGTGTATGTATTAATAGATGCTTTATTTTTTATTACAGAATTTGACATATTGAATTATGATTATTTATCTGTGTTTCTGCATTAATCTCTGATTTCTGGAGGGTAGGAAGACCATGCATTAATCATTCAATTAACCTCTCATTTGCTTAAAAGATTGTCAATGGATATGCCCCCTCCCTAATCCATTTCTGGCCACAGTTAACTCTGATAGGTTCCTCTAAAACTTGTGTAAGCCTCAATTGCGGCAAATAGCTGTTACAGTGTAACTATCTACTTGTATCTCTCCAACACGACAGTGAGCTTCTCAAAACAGAGATTATGCCATTTTATATCTGTGTCTGCAGTGCTGAGGTGTAAACAAGCAGCTACATGGCAGCAAGTAAATTACTGCCATGAAGACCTATGCCTGAGATGAAATCAATGCTTATTCAGTGAATAAATGAATGAGCAAATAGACGATATAGTAGTTCTAAAAGGTCAGAATGAGGACCTTAGAAACTATTTTGTTCCTCCTCTTCATTTGAGATAAGGAAATATGGCCTAGCAAAAACAAGAAGATAGTATTGCAGTCCCCCATATCCGGTCAATGGCTCCAGCACAGTTCCCTCTACATTATGTGGAGCGTGAACTGAGATATGAGAAAATGAAAGGGAAAAAGTGCACATTAAAAATGTTCTATGTCTACAGGAGCTCATCGGGCATGCAGAGAAGGGGAAAGAGCAAATAGAAAGTGTGGTCATTGTTGTTAATTAAGTCAAGGTGAATAAATAAAGGAATTCATTATTTCATGTGGAGGCAGGCTTGGGCTGAAAGAGAGGCTTGAGGCTTCTCCAAGATGTATATCATTTTAGCAAGACAGCAACAACAAAAACCCAAACAGCCTTCAGTGTTTACATTTCAACATAGAATTAGAGGCAGTGTTTAAATATTACAAGTACCAGCAATGCCAGCAGCAATTACAGCCTGGATTTCTTGGCTCTTCTTTGAGGCTCTTGGGAGGTGGCGCATCCAAAGCCAGGAAAACTAATAACAATAACCCTCAAAAGAGAGCATTGAGTGCTCAGTACACACGGAGCAGCATCACTAATTCAACCTTACGATGACCCCATGGAATAATACTCTCCCTATTTTGTACATGAGAGAACTAAGAGCCAGTTTTCTTTTGGTCACAGGGTTGGTAAATGTGGAATAAGAGGATTTACTCCTAAATATTGCTACTTCAAAATCCATTCTATAAACCACCCTAATGATGCTGAGGACTGACTGACCATTCCTGGCTGCCAGAAAGCCATTTCCCTGGCAAAAATGCCTTCCCATCCCACTTGATTTTTTTTTTTTTTTTTGCAAAGGGAATATTAATACCTGTTGCAAGTTTCTAGGAAAGGTACTAGGCAATCAGGACTTGGAAACATTTGGGGAAATATCAGGAAAGGGAAGAATAGAATGAAAATGATCCATAAGTCACATATACATCTCTGGTAATTGAGAACAAGATATTACTTTACTCAGCAGAGCTCTTGGCAGCCTCTTAAGGAAGGATTTTCCAAGCTAGAATCCCATTTCATCCTCACAGTGAAGACAGAATGGGTCTTCTTTCCCATTCTAGAGAAGAGAAATATGAAGTGGATTTTAAAATCTTGCCTAGGATGAGCTAATAGAAATGGAAATTGACCTCAAGCCTTCTGGACCCACAGCCCACACTAACTCATTCTGCTATCCAGAGCATTCCTTTCCTGGTATGAAGCAAAGAGGAAGAAAAATTAATTACTGCCATGAAGACCTATGCCTGAGATGAAATCATCTCATTGAGCATCAATTATCTGACAGCCAAGATAACTGGCTGACCCACATTCTATAGGGTTCCCCACTGAATGATCTCAGTTCTATTATTTTCCTATTTTATAGATGAGAAGATAGTTCATAGCTACTGCACTCTGCTTCTCCTTTCTGTCAAGAGTGCACCACAGTTGGCTGTTCATTTCTCATGGGAAATACCCAGGACTCTGGAATTGGACATGGTCAATGACACCATTGGGATTTCCTTTCAGAGTTGTCTTTAGAAATAGTCTGTTCCTTGCTTTTGTATTAATGTATACCTTTAAATCTTTATTCTCCTCCTACTTCTATTGTTTTTAGATGATAGTTTTAGTATCTCCATTTTATAGAAGATGGAACTAAGGTTGAAAGAGAGGAAGTAACTGAAGATCTCTCAGTGAGTGTGCAACAAAGTTGGGTTCATGCCCCAAAGTCCATGATTTTTCTTCTGTAAAAGTCAACTAATTGTCAGAATAATGCCTAATGACCACAGCAGTGGAGCAAGATATTTAAGTGCGATTGAAAAATGTTTTACCCAGGCTTAGAAGGCAATAGAATAATTCTAGTTGCTCTTAATATTTACCTTTTCTCAGTTCAGAAAAATCTATCTTTACTGAGTTCAGTTTCCTGATCACCTTCCCAGCTCATGGCATAATTTATCCTGATGGGCTTCTGACTTTTCAAAATCCCTCTACATGCTTAGAAAAAGAAGTTAGTGACTAGTGTTAGTTGAGTCAGTGTAGCTGCTTTAACAGAAACCTCCAAATCTTAGGTTTATTTCTCACAGGGGTAAAATGCAAATAATGCTTGATTGGTAAGCCACTCTCCTCCATGAGGTGACTCAGGGACTCCTGTTATTTTGTTCAACATGTGACTTCCAAATCATTATGTCCATTAAATTGAAACCAGAAGAGAAAGAAAAAAACATCGATGGTAGGATTTTTATGGTCATAGCCTAGAAAATCCCATGGACGGAGGAACATGGTAGGCTGAAGTTCATGGGGTCGCTAAGAGTCGGACACGACCGAGCGACTTTACTTTCACTTTTCACTTTCATGCATTGGAGAAGGAAATGGCAACCCACTCCAGTGTTCTTGTCTGGAGAATCCCAGGGACGGAGAAGCCTGGTGGGCTGCCGTCTATGGAGTCACACAGACAGAGTCGACACGACTGAAGCGACTTAGCAGCAGCAGCAGAAGTGGGACACATTGCTCTATGAACATTCCATTGGCTAACACTCAGTCACGTGCACACATCTAGCTGCAAGGAAGTCTGGGAAATGTAGTCCAGTTGTGTGCTCAGGACTATGAGGCTATAGCCCGGTGATCATAATCTTCCTCAGGCATATTGAACTTGGGTGAATCTGTCACAGTTTCCTTTCTTCAGTAGCTGCTGCTGATGCTGCTAAGTCTGTTCAGTCGTGTCCGACTCTGTGCGACCCCATACACGGCAGCCCACCAAACTCCCCCATGCCTGGGATTTTCCAGGCAAGAGTTGTGGAGTGGGATGCCATTGCCTTCTCCAGTGCATGAAAGTGAAAAGTGAACGTGAAGACGCTCAGTGGTGTCCGACTCTTCGCGACCCCATGGACTGCAGCCCACCAGGCTCCTCTGTCCATTGGATTGTCCCGGCAGGGGTCCTGGAGTGGGGTGCCATTGCCTTCTCCAATGCATGAACGTGAAAAGTAAACGTGAAGACGCTCAGTCATGTCCGACTCTCAGCGACCCCATGGGCTGTGGCCCACCAGGCTCCTCCACCCATGGGATTGTCTGGGCAGGGATCCTGGAGTGGGTGCCATGGCCCTCTTCTGCATGCCCCTAATCTTATCACCACATTGTTTCCTCCATAAGCTATGACTTAAGTCCCTGAAACTTTCTAGTTAGAGAATCTGTAGAGAGTTCATGTAAACAAGAATAAAAAAGAATTTTTTAAATGTCTATGAGGAATCTCTCTCCTTTACGAAAATTTTATTGAAACGTAGTTGGTTAGTAATGCTGTGTGAGTGTCAAATATGCAGCACCATGATTTAATTACACACACACACACACAGACATATATTTTTTTTCTTTTTTTACATTCTCTTCCATTGTAGTTATCACAAGATATTGATATTGATATTGTAGTTTCCTGTGTTACACAGTAGTCTTTTTTATATATTAGCGTATATATTTTAATCCCAAACTCCTAATTTATTCCACCCTCTTTGCCCCTTTGGTAACCATGGTGTGTTTTCTATGCCTGTGGGTCTATTTCTCTTTTGTGAATAAGTTCATTTGTATTATTTCATGTTCCACATAGAAAGGATATCATATGGTACTTGTGTTTCTCTTTCTGACATACTTCACTTAGTATGATAATGTCTTGGTCCATCCATGTTGCTGTGAATGGCGTGATCTCATTGTTGTGTGGCTGAGTAGTATCCCATTGTGTGTGTGACATACACACACTATATCTTTGTCCATTCATCTGCTGATGGACACTTAGGTTACTTCCACATTTGGGCTATTGTAAACAGTACTGCTGTGAACATTGGAGTGCGTGTATCTTTCTGAATTTTGGTTTTCTCCAGATGTATGCCCAGGAGTGGAATTTTGCTAGTGTAAAATGGCAGATAGTGGAACAGGTGTATGTATTCCACAAATATACATTTGTTAGAAATGTCACTTTTTTTTCTGTTATATTAAATGTGAATGACTTTGATGTCATCCCACCAAACAGGCAAGAAAGTCAATCCAGTCATTTTGAGAGTTTCCTCTCCCGCTCACCTTCTCTCTACCATCTGTACTCTTAGTTCAGTTCAGTTCAGTCGCTCAGTCGTGTCCAACTCTTTGCGAACCCATGAATTGCACCACGTCAGGCCTCCCTGTCCATCACCAACTCCCGGAGTTCACTCAGACTCACGTCCATCGAGTCAGTGATGCGATTCAGCCATCTCATCCTCGGTCGTCCCCTTCTCCTCCTACCTCCAATCCCTCTCAGCATCAGAGTCTTTTCCAATGAGTCAGCTCTTTGCATGAGGTGGCCAAAGTACTGGAGTTTTAGCTTTAGCATCGTTCCTTCCAAGGAAATCCCAGGGCTGATCTCCTTCAGAATGGACTGGTTGGATTTCCTTGCAGTCCAAGGGACTCTCAAGAGTCTTCTCCAACACCACAGTTCAAAAGCATCAATTCTTTGGTGCTCAGCTTTCTTCACAGTCCAACTTTCACATCCATACACGTCCACTGGAAAAACCATAGCCTTGACTAGACAGACCTTAGTCGGCAAAGTAATGTCTCTGCTTTTGAATATGCTATCTAGGTTGGTCATAACTTTTCTTCCAAG
>SJYV01013853.1:0-11556 GCA_006410875.1 Neotragus pygmaeus
AGGTGCCGAGGCCCGGGTTGTGTGCTGCGGTGGCCCAGCTCCGAGGTCCAGAATGTGTGCTACAGTTGCCTTGCCCCGAGGACCGGACTGTGTGCTGCGGTTGCCGTGCACTGAGGTCCAGGCTTTGTGTCACTGTCGCACTGCACCGAGGTCCGGGCTGTGTGCCATTGTCGCCCTGAGCAGATGTCTGGGCCGTGTGCCGCCATCGCCCTGCCCCAAGGTCCGGGGTGTGTGCCGCCCTCGTGATACACCTAGGTTCATGGCATGTGCCACAGTCACCCTGTGCTGAGGGTTGTGTCATGTGCCGTGGTCACCTGCGCCATGGTCTGACCTGTGTCCCATGGTTGCCATGCACCGAGGTCCGGGCTGTGTGCCACGGTGGCCCAGCGTCGAGGTTCAAACTGTGTGGCACAGTCGCCATGTGCCGAGGTCCAGGCTTTGTGTCACTGTCACCCTGCACCGAGGTGTGGGCTGTGTGCCATGGTCGCCCTTCACCAAGGTCTGGGCTGTGTGCCGCTGTCGCCCTGTGCAGAGGTCCGGGGCCACGTCGCCCTTCGTTGAGCTCCGGTGCGTGGTCCGCTGTCACCTGCGCTGAGATCCAGGGAGTGTCCTGCCATCATCCTGCACTGAGGTCAGGGGCGTGATCAGCCGTCACCTTGAGATGAGGTCCAATACCTGTGCCGACGTCACCTTGCGCCGAGGTCTGGGGCGTGTGCCCTTGTCACCCTGTGCTGAGGTCTGGGGCATGTGCTGCAGTCTTCCTGCACCGAGGTCCGTGAGTGTGCTGATGTCGCCCTGCACCGAGGTCCGGGCTGTGTGCCGTAGTCACCCTGCAACAATTTCCCGGCTGTGTCCCACGGTCGTCCTGCCCCGAGTTCTGGGCTGTGTCCCACAGTCACCCTGCGTGAAGGTCCGGGCTGTGTGCCGCAGTCGCCATGCACCGAGGTCTGTTCTGTGTGACGTGATCACCCTGCTCCGAAGTCCGGGGTGTGTGCCGCATTCGGCTGGACCCGAGGTCTGGGGTGTGTGCCGCTGTCGACCTGTGCCAAAGTCTGTGGTGTGTGCACCAAGGTCCAGGGAGTGTACCGCCAACACCCAGCACCAAGGTTCGTGCTGTGTGCCGCAGTCGCCCTGCACCGAGGTCCGAGGTGTGTGCCACAGTGGACCTGTGCCAAGGTCCGGCGTGAGTGCCGCGGTCACCCTGCACTGAATTCCGAGCTGTGTGCTGTGGGCACCCTGTGCCGAGGTTTGGGCTGTGTTCTGCTGTCGGCCTGCGCCCAAGTCTGGGCTATGTGCCGCGGTTGCCCTGCACCGAGTTCTGGGCTGTATGCCACATTCGCCTCACAGCGAGGTCTGGGCTGTGTGCCACGGTCGCCCTGCACCGAGTTCAGGTCTGTGTGCTGCCGTCGCCCTGTGCCGAGGTCTGGGGTTGTGCCTCTGTCACCCTGCGCTGAGGTCCGGGGCATGTGCTTCCATCAACCTGCGCCAAGGACCAGGGTATGTGCTGCCGTCGCTCTGAGCCGAGGTCCAGGGCATATACTGCTGTCACCCTGTCCCGAGGTCTGGGGCATGTGCCCCCGTCGCCCCACGCTGAGGTCCGTGGCGTGTGCCGCAGTTGTCCTGAACCATGGTCCGAGCAGTGTGCTGCAGTCGTCATGCGCTGAGGTCCTGGCTGTGTGCCACGGTCAATCTGCGCCCAGGTCCAGTCTGTGTACCGCTGTCACCCTGCACCGAGGTCCAGGCCATGTGCCGCCGTCACCTCTGCTGAGGTCCGGGGCGTGTGGTGCTGTCGCCATGCACCGAAGTCCGGGGCATGGTCCACTGTCAACCTGAGCTGAGGTCTGGTGTGTGTGATGATGTCGCCCTGTGCTGAGGTCTGCGGGTGTGCCCCCATTGCCCTGCACTGAGTTCCAGGGCGTGTGCTGCCGTCTTCCTGCGTCGAGGTCCAGAGAGTGTGCTACAGTTGCCCTGCACGGAGGTCCCGGCTGTGTCCCTCAGTCGCCCTGACACAAGGTCTGGGCTGTGTCCTGTGGTCGCTGTGCTCCGAGGTTCGAGCAGTGTGCCACAGTTGCCCTGCACAAAGGTCCGGGCTGTTAGCCGCGGTTGCCTTGTGCTGAAGTCTGGGCTGTGTGCCGCACTGTCCCTGTGCTGACATCCATGCTGTGTTCCACGATCACCCTGCGCCGAGGTCTGGGCTGTGGGCCACCATTGCCCTGTGTCAAGGTCCAGAGCATGTGCTGCCATCGCCCTGCGTCAAGGTCCGTGGCGTGTGCCACAGTCGCCCTGTGCAGAGTTCTGGGGCGTGTGATGCCATAGCCCTGTGCAGAGGTCTGGCACGAGTGCTGCTGTAGCTCTGCACCCAGGTCTAGGGCATGTGCCCCCATTGCCCTGTGCCGAGGTCCGAGGCGTGGGCCTCTGTCGCCATGCGCTAAGGTCTGGGGCATGCACTGCCATCGCCCTGTGCCGAGGTCTGGGCTGTGTGCCACAGTAGCCGTGTGCCAAGGTCCGGGCTGTGTGCTGTAGTCGCCCTGCGCCGTGGTCGCGGCTGAGTGCCGTGGTCGCCATGCCCAGAAGTCCGAGCTGTGTCCAGCGGTAGCCCTGCTCCGAGGTCCAAGCTGTGTGGCCCGGTCACCCTGTGCCAAGGTCCGGGCTTTGTGCTGTGGTCGCCCTATGCCGAGGTTCGGGTTGTGTGCAGTGTCGCCCTTTGCGGAGGTCCGGGCTGTTTGCCCTGGTCACCCTGCACTGACATCTGGCCTGTGTGTCATGGGCGCCCTGTGCCTACATCGGCCTGTGTGTCGCGGTCGGCCTGGGATCAGGTCTGGGCTGTGTGCCGCAGTCAGCCTGGGATGAGGTACGGGCTGAGTGCTGCGGTCAGACTACGCCAAGATCCGGGATTTGTGCCGTGGCCGCCCTGCACCGACGTCCAGGCTGTGTGCCGCAGTGGGCTTGTGCTCAGATCTGGGCTGTGTGCCGCGGTCGGCCTGTGCCGAGGTCCAGGCTGTGTGGCACGCTTGCCTGCACCGATGTCGGGGATGTGTCCTGCCTTCGCCCTACACCGAGGTCCAGACTGGATGCCACGGTCACTCTGCGCTGAGATCCGGGCTGTGTGCTGTGGTCGCCTGTGCCGAGGTCCCGGCTCTGTATCACGGTCGCACTGCACTGAGGTCCAGGCTGTGTTCCATGGTCACCCTTCACTGAGATCCTGGGTGTGTGCTGCCATCACGCTGCACCAATTTCTGGAGTGTGTGCTGCCGAGGTTTAGGCTGTGTGCAGCCATCACCCTGCGTAGAAGTCCGAGTTGTGTGCTACAGTAACGCTGCACCAATGTCTGGGGTGAGTGCTGCCATCGCCCTGTGCGGAACTCTGGGCTGTGTTCTGCAGTCACCCTGCATCGAGGTCCGGACTGTGTGCCGTGGTTTTCCAGCACTGAAGTCCGGGCTGTGTGCCGTGCTCGCCCTGCACCAAGGTCCAGTTTTGTTCTGCGGTCGCCCTGTGCCAAAGTCTGGACTGTGTGCCGTGGTCACTCTGCACTGAGGTCGGGACTGTGTGCCGCAGTTGCCCTGCACCGTAGTCCGGGCTGTGTGCCACGGTCACCCGGTACCGAGGTCCGGGTTGTGTTCTGTGGTAGCCCTGCGCCGAGGTCTGGGCTGTGTGCCACAGTCCGCCTGCTCTGAGGTCCGGGATTTGTGCAGCTGTTGCCCTGTTCCAAGGTCCGGGTTTTGTGCCACTGTGGCCTTGCGCCGAGGTCCGGGGTGGGTGCCACCATTGCCCTGAGCTGAGGTCCGGGCTGTGTGCCCTGGGCACCCTGTGCCGAAGTCCAAACTGTGTGCAGTGGTCAGCCGGTGCCCAGGTCCAGACTGTGTGCAGCTGTCGCCCTGCTCCTATTTCTGGTCTGTGTGCTGCCTTCGCCCTGTGCCGAGGTCTGAGTTGTGTGCTGCAGTCTGCTGGCACAAAGGTCTGTGCTCTGTGCAGTGTTTACACTGTGCTGAGGTCCGGGCTTTGTTCCGCCGTGGCCTTGCGCCGAGGTCCGGGACATGTGATGCCATCGCCCTGCGCTGAGGTCTGGACCGTGTGCCCCTGTCACCCTACGCTGAGTTCCGGGGCGTGTGCCACAGTCTTCCTGGGCCGAGGTCCGGGAAATGTGCCGCGGTCACCCTGCGCTGATGTCCGGGCTGTGTGCCGCAGTCGCCCTTTGCCGAGGTCTGGGCTGTGTTCCGTGGTCACCCTGCACCAAGGTCTGGGCTCTGTGCCACCATAGCCCTGCGTCAAAATCCAGGGTTTGTGCCGCTGTTGCCCTATGCCAAGGTCCATGGTGTGTACGCCTTTGCCCTGTGCATAGTTACGGGGCGTGTGCTGCCATAGTCCTGTGCCGAGGTCCGGGGCTTGTGCTGCCATAGCCCTGCACCGCAGTCGGTGACATGTTCCCCCATCGCCCTGTGTCGAGGTCCGAGGCATGTGCCACCATCGCCCTGCGCTGAGGTCCAGGGCGTGTGATGCCGTCGTCCTACACCGAGGTTCAGTCTGTGTGCCACCGTCGCCCTGCCCTGAGTTCCAGGATGTGCGCCTGGGTCACCCTACTCTGATGTCCGGGCTGTGTGCCACAGGCACACTGCGCCAACACCCGGGCTGTGTGCCACGGTCGGCCTGGGCCCAGGTCTGGGCTGTGTGCCATGGTTGGACTGTGCCGAGATCTAGGCTGTGTGCCACGGTCGGACTGTGCCGAGATCCAGGCTGTGTGCTGCTGGCGTCCTGCACCCTGGTCTTGGCTGTGTGCCACGGTCGGCTTGCGCCCTGGTCTTGGTTGGCCTGTGCCGAGGTCCGGGCCGTGTTCCGCAGTTGCCCTGCACTGATGTCGGGGCTGTGGGCCGACTTCGCCCTTCGCTGAGGTCCAGACTGTATGCCACGGTCGCCTGCACCGAGATCCGGGCTGTGTGCAGCTGTGGCCTTTGCNCGGTTGGCCTGTGCCGAGGTCCGGGCTGTGTTCCGCAGTTGCCCTGCACTGATGTCGGGGCTGTGGGCCGACTTCACCCTTCGCTGAGGTCCAGACTGTATGCCACGGTCGCCTGCACCGAGATCCGGGCTGTGTGCAGCTGTGGCCTTTGCCGAGGTCCAAGCTCTGTGCTGTGGTCGCACTGTGCCGAGGTCCAGGCTGTGTTCTGTGCTCACCCTGCACTGAAGTCTGGGATGTGTGCGGCCGTCACGCTGCACCGATTTCTGGGGTGTGTGCCGCGGAGGACCATGCTTTGTGCAGCCGTCGCCCTGAGCCGAAGTGCGAGGTGTGTACTATAGTCGCACTGCACCAGTGTCTGTGGTGAGTGCCGCCGTTGCCCTGCGTGGAAGTCAGGGCTGTGTGCCACGGACGCTCTGCGATGAGGTCCGGGCTTTGTTCCATGGTCGCCCTGCGCCATGGTCTGGGCTATGTGCCGCCATCGCCCTTTGCTGAAATCCGGGCTGTGTGCCACGTTCGGCCTGCGCTGAGGTCCGGGCTGTGTCCCGGGGCCACACTGCGACAAGGTCCAGGCTGTGTGCCTCCTTCACTTTGTCCCAAAGTCTGGAGCCTGTGCCGCCTTCGCCCTGCACTGAGGTGCGTGGTGTGTGCCTCAGTTGCCCTGCACAGAGGTCCAGGGTGTATGCTGCCATCGCCCTTCACTGAGGTCCAGGGCATGTGCTGTCGTCGCCCTGCACCGAGGTCTGGAGGGTGTGCCCCCATCACCCTGCGCTGAGGTCCGGGGCATGTGCCACCGTATACCTGTGCCGAGGTCCTGGTAATGGGCCACGGTCGCCCTGACCTGATGTATGGGCTGTGTGCCGTGGTCGCCCTGCACTGAGTTCCGGGCTGTGTGCCACGGTCACCCTGCGCCGAGTTCCGGGCTGTGTGCCATTGTTGCCCTGCACTGAGGTCTGGTCTGTGTGCTGCAGTCGCCCTGCACCCAGGTCCGGGCTGTGTGCTGCAGTCATCTGGCCCCGTGCCCAGATCCGGGCTATGTGCTGCAGTCGTCTGGCCCCGCGATCCAGTCTGTGTGCAGTGGTCGCCCTGTGTCGAGGTCCGGTGTGTGTTTTGTGGCTGCCCTGCCCTGAAGTCCAGAATGTGTTCTGTGGTGGCTCTGTGCCAAGGTCCGGGCTGTTTGCCGCAGTTGCCCTGCACCGAAGTCCGGGCTGTGTGCCACGGTTGCCTGTTACCAAGGTCCGGACTGTGTGCCGCAGTCGCCCTGTGCTGAAGTCAGGGCTGGGTGCCGCAGTCTCCCTGTGCCGAGGTCCGGGGTGTGAGCCGCTGTCACCCTGCGAGGAGGTCTGGAGTGTGTTCTGTGGTCTCTCTGCACTGAGATCCGCGATGTGTGCCGCGGTCGCCCTGGTCCCAGTCCCAGGATGTGTGTACTGGGTGCCCTGCACCAAGGTCGAGGCTGTGTGCAGTGGTCGGTCTGCACCCAGGTCTGTGCTGTGTGCCACGGTTGCACTGTGCCTAGTTCTGAGCTGTGTGCCGCCTTTGCCCTATGCTGAGGTGCGAGTTGTGTGCCACAGTCTGCTGTCATCGAGGTCCCGGCTTTGTGCCACGGTCACCCTGTGTCAAGGTCCAGGCTTTGTGACACCGTGGCCTTGTGCCAAGGTCTGGGATGTGTGCAGTCATCACCCTGCACCAAGGTCCTGGGCATGTGCCACTGTCGCCTTGCACAGAGGACTGGGGCATGTGTTGTGCTCGCCTTTCGCAGAGGTACGGGCTGTGTCCCACGGTCACCCTGCACTGAGGTCTGGGCTGTGTGCTGTGGTCACCCATAGCCGAGGTCCAGACTGTGTGCTGTGGTCGTCATGCACTGAGGTCCATGGTATGTGCCATGGTCGGCCTGCGTCAAGACCCGATCTGTGTGCCGCGGACACCCTGCGCTGAGGTGCGGGCTGTGTTCCATGGTTGCCCTGTGCCAGGGTCCAGGCTGTGTACCTCGGACACCCTGCACCAAGGTCTGGGCTGTGTGCCACGGTTGCCTGGTACTGAGGTCCAGGCTGTGTGCCGTGGTCACCCTGCACCGAGGTCCAGGTTGTGTGCCGTGGTCACCTTGCACCAAAGTTCAGGCTGTGTACCATGGTCTCCCTGCATCAAGGTCCGGGTTGTGTGCCACGGTCGACCTGCGCAGAAGTCAAGGCTATGTGCCATGTTCACCCTGTGCCAAGGACCGTGCTGTGTGCTGCAGTTGCCCTGCGATGTGAACCAGACTGTGTGCCGTGGTCGCCATGTGCTGAGGACCAGGCTTTGTGTCACTGTCGCCCTGCACCGAGGTCCGGGATGTGTTTCGTGGTCACCCTGCACCGAGGTTTGGGCTGTGTGCCACCATCGCCCTGCGCAAATGTCCATGGTGTGTGCCGCTGTCGCCCTGTGCAGAAGTCCGGGGCGTTTGCCACCGTCGCCCTGCATAGAGGTCCGGGGCATGTGCCGCCGTCTCCCTGCACCGAGGTCATGGCTGTGCCACCGTCGCCATGCCTCGAGGTCCAGGGCATGAGCCGCCATCGCCCTGCACTGAGGTCTGGGATGTGTGCCACCGTTGCCCTGCACCGAGGTCCTGGCTGTGTTCAGTGGTCACCTGTGATGAGGTCCGAGCTGTGTGCCACGGTCAGACTGCGCCGAGTTCCAGGCTGTGTGCTGCAGTCTGCCTGCGCTGAGGTCCGTGCTTTGTGCCGAGGTGGGCCTGAGACGAGGTTTGGGGTGTGTGCTGCCCTTGCCCTGCGCCAAGGTCTGGGGCATGTGCCACCATCACCCTGTGCCGAGATCCAGATGAGTGCCACTGTTGCCATGTGTGGAGGTCCGGGGCATGTGCCACCGTCACCCTGTACCTAGGTCCCGGCTGTGTGCTGCTGTCACCCTGCACCGAGGTCCAGCCTGTGTGCCACCGTCACCCTGTGCTGAGGTCCAGCCTGTGTGCTGCCATTGCCCTGCACCGAGGTTCAGCCTGTGTGCCGCGGTCACCTGCGCCGAGGTCCAGGCTGTGTGCCATGGTTGGCCTGTGTCGAGCTCCGGGCTGTGTGATGCCATCGCCCAGTGCTGAAGTTCGGGCGGTGTGCTGCCGTCACGCTGCGCCGAGGTCCGGGGCATGTACCACCGTTGCCCTGCACAGAGGTCTGGAGTGTGTGCTGCCATCACCCTGTGCTGAGGTCTGGGGCCTGTGCCGCCGTTGTCCTGCGATGAGTTCCAGGGTAGGTGCCGCCCTTGCCCTGCGCCGAGGTCCGGGGCATGTGCAGCACTCGCCCTGCACCAAGATCTGGGGTGTGGACCGCCATCACCCTGTGCCGAGGTCCAGGGCTTGTGCCGCTGTCTCCCTGCTCCAGGATCCTGGCTGTTTGACAGGGTCACCCTGAGACGCATTCCAGGCTGTGTGCCATGGTCACCCTCCGCCGATGTATGGGCTGTTTGCCATGGTTGGCCTGAGCCGAAGTCCGGGCTGTGTGCTGAGAATGGTCTGCTCCGAGGTCCGGGCTGTGTGCTACGGTCGCCCTGTGGCAAGGTCCGGGCTGTGTGACATGGTCACCCTGCTCTGAGGTCCGGGGTGTGTGCCGCATTTGCCTGGACATGTGGTCCGGGGTGTGTGCCGCCCTCGACCTGTGCCAAAGTCTGTGGTGTGTGCCACCGACACCATGCACCAAGGACCAGGGAGTGTGCCGCCATCGCCCAGCACCGAGGTACATGCTGTGTACCACAGTCGCACTGCGCCGAGGTCTGGGGTGTGTGCCGCAGTCGCCCTGCACCAAGGTGCAGGGTGTGTGCCGCGGTCGCTCTGCGCCGAGTTCCGGGGTGTGTGCCTCCGTCGGCCTGTGCCCAAGTCCGGGCTGTGTGCCGCGGTTTCCCTGCGCCGAGTTCTTGGCTGTATGCCACTTTTGCACTGCAGCGAGGTCCGGGCTGTGTGCCGCGGTCACCCTGTGCCGAGTTCAGGGCTGTGTGCCGCCATCGCCCTGCGCCAAGGACCGGGGTGTGTGCCTCCGTTGCCCTGCCCCAAGGGCCAGGGTATGTGCCGCTGTCGCCCTGTGCTGAGGTCCGGGGTGTGTGCCGCCGTCGCCCTGCACCGAGGTGTGGGGTGTTTGCTGCGGTCGGCCTACGCCAAGGACCCGGGTGTTGAAGCCATCACCCTGCACTGAGTTTCGGGCTGTGTGACGCGGTCGCCCTGCACTGAATTCTGGGCTATGTGCTGCGGGTGCCCTGCACCAAGGACCAAGATGTGTGCTGTGGTCACCCTTCAACATGAACCAGGCTGTGTACTGCGGTGGCCAGGCGCCGAAGTCTGGGTTGTGTGCCGCTGTGGCCCAGCACTGAGGTCTGGAATCTGTGCCACTGTCACCCTGCACCAACGTCTGGGCTGTGTGCTGCAGTCGCCATGCACTGAGGTCCAGGCTGTGTGCTGCGGTCGCCCTGCACCGACGTCTGGGCTGTGTGTCGCGATCGCCCTTCACCGAGGTCCAGACTGTGTGTCGCAGTCAGCCTGCGATGAGGTCCGGGCTATTTGCCGCGGTTTCCCTGCGTCGAAGTCAGGGCTGTGTGCCACACTCGCCCTGTTCAGAGGTACAGGCTGTGTGCTGAGGTCCCCCTGCACCAAGGTCCTGGTTGTGTTATGCGGTCACCATCGGTCAAGGTCCATGCTGAGGTCAGCCTACGCCAAGGTTCGGGCTGTGTGCTGCGGTTGACCTGTGCCGAGGTGCGGGGAGTGTGTTTCAGTCACCCTTCATCAAGGTCTGGGGAGTGTGTCGTGGTCGCCCTTCGCCAAGGTCCGGGCTCTGTCCCACAGTCGCCCTGCGCCTAGGTCTGTGCTGTGTGCGGTGGTCTCCGTGCGCTGATGTCAAGCTTTGTGCCACTGTCGCCCTGCACCAAGGTCTGGGCTGTGTGCCGCGGTCGCCCTGTGCTGTGGTCTGGGCTTTGTTCCACTATCTCCCTGCGCCGAGTTCTGTGCTATGTGCCACGGTCGCCCTCCGCCGAAGTCTGGGCTCTGTTCCGCAGTCACCTTGCACTGAGGTCCGGGGCATTTGCCGCGGTCGCCAGGCCCCAAGAGCGATGTCTGTACTGCAGTCACCGTGTATCGAGGTCCGGGTTTGTGTCGCCATCACCCTGTGCCGAGTTCAGAGCTGTGTGCCACCATCGCCCTGTGCCAACGTCTGGAGTGTGTAATGCCGTCATCCTGCACCGATGTCCAGGGTGTGTGCCACGGTCACCCGGTGCCAAGTTCCTGGGTGTGTTAAGCTGTCACCCTGTGCTCAGGTCTGGGGTGTGTGCCACCGTCACCCTGCGCCAATGTCCGTGGTGTGTGCTGCAGTCACCCTGCGCCAATGTCCATGGTGTTTGCCACCGTGACCATGCGCCCACGCCCGGGTTGTGTGCAGCAGTTGCCCTGTGCTGAAGTCTGGGCTGTGTGCTGCAATGCCCTGCACTGAGGTCCGGGCTTTGTGCAGCCTTCACCTTGCACCGAGGTCCGGGCTTTGTGACTCGCTTGCCCTGCACAGAGGTCTAGGCTGTGTGACACAGTCGGCCTGTGCCCAGGTCCAGGCTGTGTGGTGCAGTTGGCCTACACTGAGGTCCGGTCTGTATGCCGCTGTCACCCTGCACCAAGGGCCAGGGCAGGTGCCACCATCGCCCTGCGCCGAGGTCCAGGGCGTGTGCCACAATCACTCTGCGCTGAGGTCCGGGGCATGTGCTGCCATCACCCTTCACCGAGGTCTGGTCTGTGTGCCGCAGTCACACTGCGCCGAGGTCAGGGCTCTGTGCCGTGGTCACCCTGCACCAGGGTCTGAGCTGTGTGCTGCAGTAGCCCTGCATCGTGGTCCAGGCTGTGTGCCGTGGTTGCCCTGCACTGAGGTCCGGGCTGTGTGGCTCCGAGGTCCAGGGTCTGTGCCGCGGTCGTCCTGTGCCGATATCTGGGCTGTGTGCCATGGTCACCCTGCGCTGAGGTCCTGGCTGTGTGCCGCATCACCCTGCGCCGAGGTCTGGGCTGTGTGCCGTGGTTGGCCTGCACCGTAATCCGGGATGCGTCCTGCAGTCGGTCTGCGCCGATTTCCGGTGTGTTTGCCGCCATCGCCCTGCACCTAGGTCCGGGCTGTGTGCCGTGTTCGCCCTGCGCCAAGTCCAAGCTGTGTGCCATGGTCGCCCTGCACCGTGGTCTGTGGTGTGTCCCACAGTTGCCAGGACCTGAGGTGCGATGTGGGTACCGCATTCGCCCTATGACCAGTTCCGGGGTGGGTGCCGCCATCACCCTGCGCCATGTTCCATGGTGTGTGCCACTGTCACCCTGCCCCAAAGCCCGGGGTGTGTTCTGCCATCGCCTTGCACCTAGGTCCGGGGTGTGTGACACCATCGCCTTGTGCCAAGTTCCATGGTGTGTTCTACAGTCGCCCTGCTCCAAGGTCCAGCGTGTGTGTTGCCATAGCCTTGCACCGAGGTCCGGGATGTGTGCCGCCATCGCCCTGTGCTGAGGTCCGAGGTGTATTCTGCCATCCCACTGAACTGAGGTCCAGGGTGTGCGCCACCATCACCATGCACCGAAGTCTGGGGCATGTGCCACCTTCGCCCTGTGCCGAGGTCCGGTCGTGTGC
>SJYV01013853.1:20280-31512 GCA_006410875.1 Neotragus pygmaeus
AACAAGGCCCCCAGGGTGGGGAATGCAGTGCCCCCCCCCCCCCCCAGAGAGGAAGTCTCCATTTACCGCCGGCAAGGGCCTAAAAGACGTGCATTTCCTAGCACTCTCCTACCCATCAGAGACATGCGTAGCTTGTTGTGGTCTGCCCCTGCGTGTCTGGGCTCCATCCCACAGAGCCAGCTCCTAAGAAACAGCTCCTGAGCCCAGAGCTCCAGGGGGCGCGTTGGGCGCCAGCCTGGAAGCCAACTGCACAGCATGCAGGGAAGCAAGCATCATCGTGGGGAAGACTAGGAAGCCCAGCTGAGTGCATCTGCAAGCCCTGAAATGGCAGGCCCAAGTGTGAGGGCAGAAGCCAGAGCTGCCACTCTGCTCAGAGACTCTTTCTGGCAGAGCCCCTAGTGCGAGGCTGTTCTGCCTGAGCGACCTTTGTCCATACTTGCCTAGCTGCTAGGCTTACTGCCCAGAAAGGAGCAGGCTGTGAGTGGCCAGGAAGATCTCGGATGCCTTACAAGCCTCAGCTCAGCTCCTGCCTTGCCTTTGGACCTAGGCCCCAGGCCTCCTTGGGGAGGGCTTAGGGGACGGTGTCTTGCACACCGCCAAGGGCTCCAGCAGTGATAGCTCTGTCAGAGGGAAGGGAAGAGCATGTGGATGGCTTCTATGGAGTGTGCTTTCCCACACAGACCCAGCGTTGCACGGAGAGCAGCTGGCTCCCAGGGCCCCAGGGCGGGGAATGCAGCGACTCTCCCGGAGAGGGAGGCTCCATTTGCCGCCATCAAGAGCCTAACAGATGTGGGTTCCTTAGCACTCTCCTACCCAGCAGAGACATACGTAGATGGTTTGGGCCTGTACCTGCGTGTCTGGGCACCCTCCAACAGACCCAGCTCCGAGGAAACAGCCTCTGATTTAAGAGCTCCAGGAGTCGCTTTTGGCCCCATCCTGGAAGCCAAGTGCACAGCATGCTGGAAAGCGAGTCTCCCCTTTGAGGAAGTCTAGGCAGCACAGCTGGGTGTGTCTGCAAGCCCTGAAGGGGCAGGCCCAAGTGTGTGGGCAGAAGCCACAGCTGCCGCTCTACTCAGAGACCCATCCTGGCAGAGCCCCAAGTACGAAGCTGCTCTGCCCTGAGCGAGCCTTGCTAAGAATTGCGTAGCTGCTAGGCTTACTACCCAGAAAGGAGCAGTCTGTGGGTGGCCAGGGGAGGTCCCAGACGCCTTCCAGGCCTCAGCTCCACTCCTGCCTTGCCTTTGGACTTAGGCCCCAGGCATTTTTGGAGAGGGGTGGGGGACCGGTGGATTGCACACTACCAAGGGCTCCAGCAGTGAGAGCTCTGTCAGAGGGAAAGGATGGGCAAGTGGACGGCTTCTCCAGCAGGTGCTTGGCCACACAGACCCAGCAGAGGACGGAGAGGAGCAGGCAACAAGGGCCCCAGGGTGGGGAATGAAGAGACCCCCCCAGAGAGGGAGGCTCCATTCTCCGCCGGCAAGGGCCTAACAGACGTGGGTTCCCTAGCACTCTCCTACCCAGCAGAGATGTGCTTAGCTGGTTGGGCCCTGCCCCTGCATGTCTGTGCTCCCTCCCACAGACCCAGCTCCGAGGAAACAGCCCCTGAGCCCAGAGCTCCAGGAGCCACGTTTGGCCCCAGCCTGGAAGCCAAGTGTACAGCATGCAGGGAAGCAAGCCTCCTCAGGGGAAGATTAGGCAGCCCAGCTGGGTGTNTGGGCCCTGCCCCTGCATGTCTGTGCTCCCTCCCACAGACCCAGCTCCGAGGAAACAGCCCCTGAGCCCAGAGCTCCAGGAGCCACGTTTGGCCCCAGCCTGGAAGCCAAGTGTACAGCATGCAGGGAAGCAAGCCTCCTCAGGGGAAGATTAGGCAGCCCAGCTGGGTGTGTCTGCAAGCTCTGAAGGGGCAGGCCCAATTGTTAGGACAGAAGCCAGAGTTGCCACTCTGCTCAGATGCCCATTCTGGCAGAGCCCCGAGTGAGAGGCTGCTCTGCCCTTAGCGAGCCTTTCCCAGATTTGCCTAGGTGCTAGGCTTACTGCCCCGACTTGAGCAGGCTGTGGGTGGCTAGCCAAGGTCCTGGACACCTTCCAAGCTTAAGCTGTGCTCCTGCCTTGCCTTTGACCTAGGCCCCAGGACTCCTAGTGGAGGGGATAGGGGCTGGTGGCTTGCCCACTGCCAAGGGCTCCAGCAGTGAGAGCTCTGTCAGAGGGAAAGAAAAGGCAAGTGAATGGCTACTCCAACGGGTGCTTGGAAACACAGACCCAGCGCCGCACAGAGAGGAGCAGGCAACGAAGGCCTCAGGCTGGGGAATGCAGCGACCACCCCCAGAGAGGGAGGCTACATTCACCACCGGCACGGGCCTACAAGACGTGGGTTCCCTAGCACTCTCCTACCCAGCAGACATGTGCATAGCAGGTTGGGGCCTACCCCTGCATGTCTGGGCTCCCTCCCACAGACTCAGCTCTGAGGAAACAGCCTCTGATTTCAGAGCTCCAGGAGTCGTGTTTGGCCCCATTCTGGAAGCCAAGTGCACAGCATGCAGGAAAGCTAGCCTCCTTGGGGGGAAGACTAGGCAGCGCAGCTGGGTGTGTCTGCAAGCCCTGAAGGGACAGGCCCAATTGTGAGGGCAGAAGCCAGAGCTGTTGCTCTGCTCCAAGACCCATTCTGGCAGAGTCCTGAGTGTGAGGCTGTTCTGACCTGAGCGATTCTTGCCCAGACTTGTCTAGCTGCTAGGCTTACTGCCCAGAAAGGAGCAGGCTGTGGGTGGCCGGGGGAGGTCCCGGACGCCTTCCCAGCGTCAGTTCCACTCCTGCCTTGCCTTTGGACCTAGGCCCTGGGCCGCCTTGGGAAGGATTAGAGGCCGATGGCTTGCACACTGCCAACGGCTCCAGCAGTGAGAGTTCTGTCAGAGGGAACAGAAGGAGAAGTGGATGTCTTCTCTGGCAGGTGCTGGGCCACACAGACCCAGCGCCGCACAGAGAGCCACCGGCTCCCAGGGCCCCAGGGTGGGGAATGCAGTGACGCCCCCAGAGAGAGAGGCTCCATTCGCTGCCAGAGAGGGCCTAACAGACGTGGGTTCCCTAGCACTCTCTTATGCAGCAGAGACGTGTGTAGATGGTTGGGGCCTGCCTCTGCCTCTCTGGGCTCCTTCCCACAGACCCCGCTCTGAGGAAACAGTCCCTGAGCCCAGAGCTCCAGGTGCCACGTTGGGCCCCAGCCTCGAAGCCAAGGACACAGCATGCTGGGAAGCAAGCCTCCTCAGGCGGAAGACTAGGCAGCCCAGCTGGGTGCGTCTGCAAGCCCGGAAGGGGCAAGACCTGTTGTGAGGGCAGAAGCAAGAGCTGTGGCTCTGCTCAGAGGCCCATTCTGGCAGAGCCCCTAGTGTGAGGCTGCTCTGCCTTGAGCGAGCTTTGCCCAGACTTGCCTAAATTCTAGGCTTACTGTCCAGAAAGAAGCAGGCTGTGGGTGGCCGGGAAGGTCCCGGATGCATTCCAGGCCTCAGGTCCGCTCCTGCCATGCTTTTGGACCTAGCCCCAGGCCTCCTTGGGGATGGGTTTGGTGCCAGTGGCTTGCACACTGCCAAGGGCTCCAGCAGTGAGAGCTCTGTCACAGTGAAGGGAAGGGCAAGTGGATGGCTTCTCCGACAGGTGCTTGGCCACACAGACCCAGTGCCGCACAAAGAGCAGCAGGCTCCTAGGGCCCCAGGGTGAGGAATGCAGTGAACCCCCCGGAGACAGGCTCCATTCACCCCCGGCAAGAGCCTAACAGACTTGGGTTCCTTAGCACTCTCCTACACAGCAGAGACATGTGTAGTTGGTTGGGGCCTGCCCCTGTGTGCCTGGGCTCCCTCCCATATACCCAGCTCCGAGGAAACAGCCCCTGAGCCCGAGTTCCAGGAGCCATGTTTGGCCCCGGCCTGGAAGTCAAGTGGACAGCGCACAAGGAAGCAAGCCTCCTCAGAGAGAAGACTAGGCAGCCCAGCTGGGTGCGTTTGCAAGCCCTGAAGGGGCAGGCCCAGATGTGAGGGCAGAAGCCAGAGCTGCCTCTCTGCTCAGAGGCCCATTCTGGCAGAGCCCCGAGTGCGAGACTGCTCTGCCCTGAGTGAGTCTTGCCCAGACTTGCCTAGCTGCTAGGCTTACTTACCAGAAAGGAGCAGGCTGTGGGTGGTCGGGGGATGTCCTGGATGCCTTCAAGGCCTCAGCTCCACTCCTGCCTTGCCTTTTGGACCTAGGCCCCAGGCCTCCTTGGACAGGGCTTAGGGGACGGTGTCTTGCACACTGCCAAGGGTTCGAGCAGTGATAGCTCTGTCGGAAGGAAGGGAAGAGCATGTGGACGGCTTCTCAGGAGGGTGCTTGGCCACATAGACCCAGCGCCGCACGGAAAGCAGCAGACTTACAAGGCACCAGGGTGGGGATTGCAGCGACTCCCCCGGAGAGGAAGGCTCCATTCGCCGCTAGAGAGGGCCTAACAGACGTGGGTTCCCTAGCACTCTCTTATAGCAGAGACGTGCGTAGCTGATTAGGGCCTGACCCTGCATGTCTGGGCCCCCTCCCACAGACTCAGCCATGAGGCAACATCCCCAGAGCCCAGAGTTCCAGGAGCCGCATTTGGCCCCAGCATGGAATCAAGTGCAGAGCATGCATGGAAGAGAGCCTCCTCGAGGGGAAGACTAGGCAGCCCACCTGGGTGCATCTGCAAGCCTTGAAGGGGCAGGCCCAAGTGTGAGGGCGGAAGCAAGAGCTGCAGCTCTGCTCAGAAGCCCATTCTTGCAGAGCCCAAGTGCGAGGCTGCTCTGCCCTGAGTGAGCCTGGCCCAGACTTGCTTAGCTGCTAGGCTTACTGCCCAGAAAGGAGCAGGCTGTGGATGGCTGGTGGAGGTCCTGGACACCTTCAAGGCCTCAGCTCCACTCCTGCCTTGCCTTTGGACCTAAGCCCCAGGCCTCCTTGGGGAGAGATTAGGGGCCTGTGGCTTGCAGACTGCCAAGGGCTGCAGCAGTGAGAGCTCTCTCACAGTGTAGGGAAGGGCAAGTAGATTGCTTCTCCAATGGGTGCTTTGCCACACAGACCCAGCCCCACACAGAGCAGACAGCTCCCAGGGCCCCAGCGTGGGGAATTCAGCGACCATCCGGGAGAGGGAGGCTCCATTCGCTGCCGGCAAGGGCCTAACAGACGTGAGTTCCCTAGCACTCTCTACCCAGCAGAGATGTGCGTAGCTGTTTGGGGCCGCCCCTGTGTGTCTGGGCTCTCTCCCACAGAGACAAATCCGAGGAAACATCCCCTGAGCCCAGATCTCCAGGTACCGCGTTTGGCCCCAGCCTGGAAGCCAAGTGCACAGAATGCAGGGAAGCGAGCCTCCTCGGGGGAAGCCTAGGTAGCCCAGCTGGGTGCATCTGCAAGCCCTGAAGTGGCAGGCCCAAATGTGAGGGCAGAAGCCAGAGCTGCCACTCTGCTAGGAGGCCCATTCTGGCAGAGCCCCGAGTGCGAGGCAGCTCTTCCCTGAGTGAGCCTTGCCCAGACTTGCCTAGCTGCTAGGCTTACTGCCCAGGAAGGAGCATGCTGTGGGTGGCTGGGGGATGTCAGGAACAGCTTAAGGCCTCAGCTCCACTCCAGCCTTCCCTTTGGACCTAGGCCCCAGGCCTCCTTGAGGAGGGCTTAGGGGCTGGTGGCTTGCACATTTCCAATGGCTCCAGCAGTGAGAGCTCTGTCACAGGGAAGGGAAGGGCAAGTGGTTGTCTTCTCCAGCAGGTGCTTGGCAAACACAGACCCAGTGAGGCATGGAGAGCAGCAGGCTCCCAGTGACCCAGGGAGGGGAATGCAGTGACCCCCCACCCCGGAGAGGTAGGCTCCATTCACCACCGGCAAGGGCCTAACAGACGTTGGTTCCCTAGCCTTCTCCTACACAGCAGAGAAGTGCGTAGCTGTTTGGGGCTGCCCCTGCATGTCTGGGCTCCCTCCCACAGACCCAGATCTGTGGAAACAGCCGCTTAGGCCAGAGCTCCAGGAGCCGCATTTGGCCCCAGCCTGGAGCCAAGTGTACAGCATGCAGGAAGCAAGCCTCCTCGGTGGAAGACTAGGCAGCCCAGGTGAGTGTGTCTGTAAGCCCTGAAGGGGCAGAGCCAAGTGTGAGGGCAGAAGCCAGAGCTGCTGCTCTGCTCAGAGGCCCATTCTGGCAGATCCCCGAGTGTGAGGCTGGTCTGCCCTGACCGATCCTTGCCCAGACCTGCCTAGCTGCTAGACTTACTGCCCAGGAAGGAGCAGGCTGTGGGTGGCCGGGGGACATCACTGGCCCTTTTCTAGTCTCAGCTCCACTCTTGCCTTTCCTTTTGATCTAGGTCCTGAAAGGTTGTTTTTGAATTATGACACAAGGATTCTTGGCTTCTGGAAGAGAAGAATTCAATCCGGGGCCAGAGACGAGGCTTGATCGCTCAGAGCTTTTGTGTAATAAAGTTTTATTAAAGTATAAAGGAGATAGAGAAGGCTTCTGACATAGACATCAGAAGGGGGCAGAAAGAGTGCCCCCCTGGTAATCTTTAGCTGGGTGTTATATAGTCACCAGCAGTCTGTTAACAAAAGAAAGGAATGTCTCAAAACTTAGAATGGCCCCAGGCCCCTCACCCATAAGATGTATTTTGGGATAACCTCGGCTCCAATTGGTATATCTTGTGCCATAAAATGATTAACTTGAATCTTAAAGAAGGGCAGATCACCATACAAATAGTTTCATTTACACAGATTAGAGGAACAATATCGAAGTATAACATACTGGTTTATCAAGTACGTTCTGAACCCAAAAGGCAGAACCGACTTGAAGACAGTGTTTGGGGTAAATGCATAGTACATTAGCGTAGCTTAAGACAAGTATTTCCATAAGAAAAAGCAATGGTTAACTTCAAGTGAAACCAGGTGTCATAATGGCAACACAGAATTTTAAGAAAAAACCTCCTTTCAAATTTGTATAGAGAAGGAAGAAAATCACTAGTCTGTTTCCTCCTGCCTCTTAAGAGAGATAAAATGTCTGACACTTGCAGGCTTTTTCCTCCGTTTGAAGACCCCTGGCCTTCCTTCTTGTTACCCTCTCATTCCCCCCTTTTCTTTTAGGAGAATTATGTTGCCTAAGGAAAAGGGGCATCGTTTTCATTCCATAACTGCTTTCAAGCTGAGAAGAGGCATTGTCCCTAAATTATAGAGGCAACATATTCTCCTAATCCTCATATTGAGGATATTTGATCCAGGGGCCCCAAATAGTAGTTGGAGGCAGCTGCAGCAGTAGCAGGCGTTTGAGCAACCATTTGTAACTTGAAAGCTTTCATGCGACTAGAAACAAATCCAGTTATACAGTTACAGATGTAAGGCAACATAGTCATTATAATAAGTTAAAATCAAAATTAAAAGTCACATTATGTCCATAGTTAAAGTACACAGCGTTCCACCAGTCCATTTTAGGGTTGGCAGATGTCATCAGATGAAGAAGAGGCATCTCATGTAATTGTTGTTGAAGGTATTTACACACTTGGAGAAAGTCCTTTCTTTCGAGGGGAGACGTCCCCCATGGGAAGCCTTCCACTGATGAAGAGGGGAGTGCTCCACAGACCCAGCAGTTAGACCGATTGTGGAATGCAGCATAGGAGTGAGCCCAGAACAGGAAGGCATTGTCTTGAGGATCAAACGGCAGACTCAGGATAATTGGAGTCAGCAGGAATAAGCTCATATAGGTTGTCAGGCCCATATGAAAAGTCAGAGCATAGAAAATAAAGATAAAAAGATGTCACTTAGTTTTGGTCAGGGTGCCACCTCTTAACTCGAGTGTGATGTACCCACGAATCAATCCTTGGAAGTTTGACAGCTGTGGGAGAAGAAAGAATAACTTAGTAAGGGCCTTCCCAGAGGGGCTCGAGGGATGGGCCCCAGATACCAAAGTTTTTATGAGGACCTCAGTTCCTGGCTCAAATAGAGGCTTTCTTGACTCAGAGGCGGGGTCAGGAGTCGTCTCCCGGTGTTCTGCTAATCCCTGTTGAAAACCTGAGAGCTGACTTACATAACTAGTTAATTCCAAGTCTTCAGGGTCTATAATAACATCTGTGCCTAAGAAAGGCCTTCCATAGATACATTCAAAGGGGGACAGTCCCTCTTTTCTGGGCACAGTTCGAGCCCTCATTAAATCTATGGGTAAGACTTTAATCCAATTGTCCTGCGTCTCTTGAGTTAATTTGCGCAGATGTCTGTTTGATAATGTCATTAGCTTTTTCAACCTTTCCTGAAGATTGGGGTCTCCAGGAACAGTGTAAGTGATATTCTATTCCTAGAGCTTTAGACACCCACTGAGTTACAGCAGCTTTAAAGGCAGAGCCATTGTCACTCTGGAGGCTCCTTGGCAGTCCAAATCTGGGGAAAATTTCATGGATTAAGATCTTTATATCCTCCGTAGCCTGTTCACTACGACAGGGAAAAGCATCAATCCATCCAGTAAAAGTGTCTACCCAAACTTTTAAGCAAGAATATCCATTAGCTTTTGGCATATGAGTAAAATCAATTTCCCAGTTCTCTCCAGGATACTTCCCACTTCTTTGTAATCCAGATTTTGCTAGTTTTTCAGTCTTTGGGTTATTTTTCTGACAAACCTCACACCTTTTGATAATATTTTTTAAAGTTTTCATTACATTTTTACTTTCAAACAAACAAGAAGCCGTTTTGCAAGTACTCTCTGCACCTAAATGAAAACTCTAATGTAAACCCTTAGAATTTTCCACTGAGTATTTTCAGGAATTATTAATCGTCCATCCTCAGACTATAACCATCCTTTATCATCAATCTTTGCTCCTCTTTTTTCATATCTTTCTAATTCATCCTCAGTATATTGTGATTTTTCCTGTTCCACAGGACCTGTCCAGATCAAAGGCATCTGCAGTGAAGAGGTTTCGTAAAGTGCCACTTTTCTGGCTTGACAGTCAGCCAACTGATTACCTTCGGATACTTTACTCCCATCCCTGCTGTGCTCTTTGCAATGCATAACAGCTACTTCTTTAGGACAGTATATAGCTGTTAAAAATCTCTGGATCTCTCTGAAATGCTTAATAGGTTCACCCGTTGCTGTTTTAAACTGTCTTCCTTTCCATATAGCAGCATGAGCATGTAAAGTCAAATAAGCATTTTTAGAATCAGTGTATATATTTACCCGCTGACATTTGCTTAACTTTAGAGCTCGGATCAGAGCCACAGTCTCCGCTAACTAACCACTGGTTCCCTGGGGGAGAGATTTTGCTTCTAAAACCTGTTCAGCAGTCACCACAGCATAACCTGCTTTACGCTTTCCATCTTGAACAAAAGAACTGCCATCTGTAAATATTTCCAGGTCAGGATTGTCCAATGGGTTATCCACTAGTTCTTCCTGAGCTGCATAGTTTAAAGTTAGGAATCGAAAACAATCATGATCTGGTGTTTCATTTTGCTTCTCAGGAAGGAAAGTGTCAGGATTTAAATTTCCACAAACTTTAAGCTTAGTTACTGATCCTTCTAACAACACTGACTGATATTTAAGAAGCCTACTATCTGTCATCCAAATATTAAAGTTAGAATTTAAGATTCCACTCACATCATGAGAAGTCAGTACAGTAAGGTTTCACCCATTAATTATTTTTAAGGCTTCAGGTATTAATAAAGCCATTGCCCCAATTACTCTTAGTCAGTGGGGACACTCACATGAAGTTACATCTAATTCTCTGCTTAGATAAGCAATGGGTTGCTGATGAGGCCCTGGGGGTTGTGTCAAAACTCCCAAGGACATACCTTTCCTTTCAGTGACAAACAAATTAAATTTTGACCCTGTGGGCAAGCTCAGAGCTGGAGCTTGCAGGAGAGCAGTTTTAAGAGTCTTAAAAGCCTTTTGAGTTTCTGGTGACCAAACCAGTTTGCCAGTTTGGGCCTGCTGAGTTTCAGCTATAAGATTATGTAAAGCCCGGGCAAGTTCCCCATAACCAGGCATCCAAATGTGACAGTAACCTGTGATTCCCCAAAATCCTCTCAATTGTCTTAAAGTCATAGGTATGGGATGATTTAGTATAGTCTTAATTCTCTCAGGGCCTATGGCCCTAGTCCCTTCTGATATGATTAGGCCCAGATATCTAACTGATTGTTGACAAAGTTGAGCCTTTTCTCTTGATGCCTTGTAACCACAGCCTGCCAGAAAGTTTAAGAAATCTTCTGAGGCTCGTGAACAAGCTTCCTCTGTCTCTGCACAGAGCAAAATATCATCTACATATTGTAAAACCNATATTTAAGAAGCCTACTGTCTGTCATCTAAATATTAACCTTAGAATTTAAGATTCCACTCACATCATGCTAAGTCAGTACAGTAAGGTTTCATCTATTAATTATTTTTAAAGCTTCAGTTGCTAATAAACCTGCTGTCCCAATTACTCTTGGGCAGTGGGGCCAGCCAGGTGAAATTACATCTAATTCTCTGCTTAGATAAGCAGTAGGTTGCTGGTGAGGCCCTTGGGGTTGTGTCAAAACTCCCAAGGCCATACCTTTCCTTTCAGTGACAAAGAAATTAAATTCTAACCCTGTGGGCAAACTCAGAGCTGGAGCTTGCAGGAGAGCAGTTTGAAGAACCTTAAAAGCCTTTTGAGTTTCTGGTGACCAAACCAGTTTGTCAGTTTGGGCCTGCTGAGTTTCAGCTATAAGTTTATATAAAGGCTGGGCAAGTTCCCCATAACCTGGAATCCAAATGCGACAGTAACCTGTGATTTCCAAAAATCCTCTCAATTGTCTTAAAGTTATAAGTAGGAGATGAGTTAGTATAGGCTTAATTCTCTCAGGGCCTATGGCCCTAGTCCCTTCTGATATGGTTAGGCCCAGATATCTAACTGTTTGTTGACAAACGTGAGCCTTTTCTCTTGATGCCTTGTAACCACAGCCTGCCAGAAAGTTTAAGAAATCTTCTGAGGCTTGTGAACAAGCTTCTGTCTCTGCACAGAGCAAAATATCATCTACATATTGTAACACCGCCGCTTCAGAGCTATTAAAGTTTTGGAGATCGCGTGACAAACTTTGCCTAAATAAGTAGGGACTGTCACGAAATCCCTGGGGCAAAACCGTCCTGGTTAACTGAGAAGCTGGCTGTGTAGGGTCTTCAAAGGCAAATAGAAATTGACTTTCCTCCACCAAAGGCACTGAATAGAAGGCATCTTTTAAATCAATCGAAAGTGAAAGTGAAGTTGCTCAGTCGTGTCCAACTTT
>SJYV01013854.1:0-36540 GCA_006410875.1 Neotragus pygmaeus
CTTAGTCGGCAAAGTAATGTCTCTGCTTTTGAATGTACTATCTAGGTTAGTCATAACTTTTCTTCCAAGAAGTAAGCATCTTCTAATTTCATGGCTGCAGTCACCATGTGATTTTGGAGCCCCCCAAAATAAAATCTGACACTGTTTCCACTGTTTCCCCATAGTTTAATAAATACGCATTTATCCGTTTTCTAGTTTTAACTATTATAAATACTTGACCAATACTGTTTCATCCATCACCCCACTTCTCTCTTCCTTCCCCCACTACTGGATTGAAGTAAATTCCAAACATTATATCTTTTTCAGCAAATGTTTTAGTATATATCACTAAATGATAAAGAATTTAAGAAATCGTAGCCAGTATGACAATAATCATTAAAATAACAAATGTTAATTCCTTAACATAATTAAATACCAGTAAATGTACCAAATTTTTCCATATATTTTAGAGATTTCTTTTTATAGTTGTTTTGTTTGAATCAGAATCCAACCAAATTTGGCATGTGGATTTGATTGGTATGTCTTTTAGGTTCATTTACATCTATCAGTTTTCTATTCCAAATTTTTCACCTCTTCTTTCCTTGACATTTATTGTTGGAAAAAAAAAAAACCAACTGTGGATCTTATCAGTGAATATTCTCCTTTCCATATGGATATTCAATGTTAGTAGTACCACTCTGTCCTTCTCTCCCCACAAATAAATAAGACTGTATGTTATGTGTGTCTGTACAAAGTAGTTCCTGTACACATATTTCTGTTCCATCCATCCATATGGGTCAGTCTGGGACTATATAGGTCAGTGTTATTCTCTTAATTATTATTACTTTAGGGTAATTAGGATAACTCCCTCTTTTAATGTTTTTCAAAATTGTCTTATCTCTTCTTAACTTTTTGCTTACCATATGCATTTTACTAAAAGCTTATGAAGTACCCCGTGCTCAGCTCAATTCAGTTGCTCAGTCATGTCTGACTTTTTGCCTTTCCATGGACTGTGTGCCTTTTTTAAAGTTTATTTTTTGATTTCTTTATTATTTGGGACTTCCGTGGTGGTCCATTGGTTAAGACTCTGCACTTCCAATACCAGTAAGCACAGGTTTGATCCCTTGTTGAGAAACTAAGATCCTACATGATGTGCAGTGTGACAAAATAAAAAAATCAACTTTATATTTATTGTTGCTTTTGTATAAGTGATATCTGATTTAAAAATGTAGGTTTATAAAAACCTTTCTGAATTTAAAATATATATTTATTTAAATTGTTACTTCAATCAAATTCTAATTCACCTCACCATGATTTATAACATACATTTCAGAAGTTTGATATACTGAGAATAGGTTATTGCCATAAGCTGGACCTTTTTTCATAGATTTGACTTTGAAGACATTGAGGTGGCTTTTTCTTGCCAGTTTAAAACTGTCTGGTTTTTAAAAATTATACTCTTCGCTCACGTTAGTAATATTTTTAAATTGTAGATTGTGATATTAATGAAATTGAGATTGATGTATTGCAGTATTAGCATTAAAAAAGAACAGTATAGAAAATATCAAGAATAGGTTGTGATTGATAAGGATTTTGGATTATATGTGATGCAAATGCTGTTTCATAAAACTTGGTTCACGTATATAAAATATATATGTATACACATATATGTGAAAGTGTTAATAGCTCATTTGTGTCCAACTCTTTGCGATCACTCGGACTATAGCCTGCTAGGCTCCTCTGTCCCTGGAATTCACTAGGTAGGAATACTGGAGTGGGTAACCATTCCCTTCTCCAGGGGCTCTTCCAACCCAGAGAACAAACCTGGGTCTCCTGCATTGCAGGCAGGTTCTTTACCACCTGAACCACCAGGGAAGCTCCTATATATATGTAGGTGTGTAAATATATATGTGTTCATGTATGTGTGTTTATAAATGCATATATGTGTATGTGTGTATAATGTTTATGTATATGTTGATAAGTGCATATATGTGTGTATATGTATATGTAAACCTGTATGTGTATATCTGTATATGTGTATATATTCATAAGTGCATATATTGTACTAAGTATATATGAATATATTTATATGAATATATTTGTGTATATATTTATAAATGCATATATTGTACTGTGTGTACATATGTATATATGAATATATATTTATATACTTTCTATGTGTATATATGTGTAAATTGATAAATAATTTTAGCAGAAAATGTTATGTTTAAGTTTGATCTGGGTATTAATTTTCTGAGTTGTCAAAGAAAAGCTTTCTGTGAGCTATTTGTTTTACAGACCACCATCACTACATGGACACCTTAAATGACATTTAAGAGGAGATTAACAAAAGCTACTCAATGTTGTATAGTCTAGAAAGAGACATGTCTTTTGGCCACTCATTTACTGGTAAACTACACTTTAAGGCACTCTCCTTGAAGTAAATTTAACTGCCTAAAAATTGATCAATAGTGATTATAAAGTATAAGATAACCAGATCAGTATGAGTTTACTGTGTGTGTGTGTTGGGAGGAGTGTTCTGAATATTTTCCCCAGTTTTGTTAGTCTGTGTAAGACATTCACCAGGACAGAAAAGCTATAAATCAACTGTATGATTTTATGACCACCAGGGAAGACCTATGGTTTTATTTAGTGTTTGTCTTCCACATGGTCAACACTCTATTTTCAACACTGTAACTGAGATTGCTTCAATATATATATATATACATTTAAGACTTAAATCTTGTCTTTCTGAAAGCCACAATTTAATTGTGGAGTCTATTTAAACATGTGAGAAAAACTTATCACCTAGAACAAAATGTAATATGCTTGTTATCTTGTAGGAGGCAAGATGGGGTGGGTGGTTTGCATTTTTGAGGACTAGGATTGTGAGAGAGTGAGATTGTTGAAACAGAGTAGACAAGCATTATAGGCGAGCAGTTAATAGGAAAATCAATGAACGTGTGAGTATGTGTACAGTGATAGTAAGCAGAGTTGCTGTTCAGAAAGGTGTGTGGGGGAGTCAGAGAAACAGATTTGCTAGATAGCATGCAACCTGATAGTTGAGAACTTTGTGTTTCCAGGGTTCTAGGTTTGATATAATATTTTTCCCAATTTCCCTCGTTTAACACCAACATCCCCAAGTCTTATTACTTACAGACTTAAATGAAGCTATGTTTACATTTTACTTAAATGTTCTTATTTTGCTGCTGCACCTCCCCAGCATCTCAGGGGGCATCTTCTCAGCAGTGGATGTCATCTTCCCACAAAGTACTAGTGAGAGGCAGCTGGTGACTATCTGTAAGAGCATGACCTAACTTCTAGGTCAATGTCTGCTGGAGTCCCCAGAGTCCTATGGTGCTCCAATTAGGCCTCCTTCCATTAGAGCCATACCAAGATCCACGCAGAAAGGAGAAGACTTCCCTCTCTCCCCCCATCCTCAACCGTGTTACAATTTGTTATCTGTCCCAAACTCTGTTTTGGAGTCGCTTCTTGTCTCCCTGTCACAGGTAAAGGCAACAGCCACCCATACTTCTAGTTTCTATTCATAGCTAAGGCTTCAGTACTAGATCATGCTGTTTGTGCTTCTTGCCTTAAACTGGGTTTTGTATCATGGAGTTCCTTAGCCTACATTCAAGTAAGCCTTTGCTAAGGCTGCCTGTCTAATTTGCAACACTACTAATCCTGTGAATACCTGCTGGATTCCTTTGGGAACCCCATGACACCCAAGGAACCCTTGGAGTTCTCTTCCATGAAAGTGGCAAGCAACTTGACATTTCCTCATGTAAACTTGGATTCAAGGAATTTCACAAAGTGAGTAGAGCCTTGTTAACGTGGTCACCATTACACGAATTAAACCATACCACAAGTCAGATCTCATATTTAAAATTTGCAGTGAGATGCATGGAAAGAACCAGATGTAAAACCATCAGGATATGGGAGTCTCATTCCCCGAGACTACTGTGTTTATATATTTTTTGCATACATTTTTGTTGTCTGGCTGAGCTTCATTTGGCAGTCCTTGGGTAGAATGGGGTTTGGATACATTTATAAAATGCTCTCTGCTTAACTGTCCAAGACAAAAATGAAATTTAAAATTCTTATGCAAATTACTGAATAAATAGTCCTGGAGATTCATTAATTGAAAGAGATTGCTTTTGCAGGATCATAACAGCATGTCAGTTTCTGGACTTATTCACTGCTGCTTATTGTCCTATTTGCAAGTTTTAATATGAGGCTTTTAATTTAGGTAGTCAAGGAGAGATTTTAATAGGCTATTTATACAATTCAGTACATTATATTCTCAGTGATTAAAGTAAACCTATTAGATTTCATAGTTAACTAGATTTATTAAGAAATCCCAAACTTCCTATCATAACTTTGGCATGTTGGAAGTATTTATAAAAAATTAAATTATCTAAAGAGCAAGTTACCAACCAAATGAAATATGAGAAAGCAACTCATTTAGTCCATTTTTCTGTAAACATTTATTGAATATTCATACTGTATTTTAGGCTTTATGCAGGACACTAACGACACAATAACTGAACAGTAATTAGAACAAAGTTTCCAGGTCTTAAAGAGTTTACAGTTTGCAACCAACACTAAAACCTGGAATCAAGTGGCAGTTTAGTAAATATTAAGATAGAGTGATATTAAATTGGTAATAGGTAAATAATATTTGTTTGCATATTTATGCCAAATACTGTTCTATATACTTTGCATATATTAGCTCATATAATGTTCGCAGTATAGTAGGTGCTATTGTTACCATTTTGTAACAATAACACCAGCTCCAGGGTATAAATTTTATTATATGACTGAGTCAGTAGTTTTGACCACTATCAATGTTTTGTATCTACATACACATTTCCTAGATGATTGTCCTACTAGCTGGTTTCCAGTATTTCTTGATTGAGAAAGACTGAAAATCTGAATTGAAACAATCTTGAAGTATCATAAGATGTCCTTGGTTCAGCTGTTTAGTCTACTCATCTGAATTCCTAGGGTTGGTTTTTTTTTTAGGATATTTTTCAGGACGCCCCTTTTGTCTTATTGTATCCAGATGAATAAATGTGAGTTTACTCAATATTTTTTCCTTTCCTGTTTCCAACTTTTTCAATGGAATTTCAAGTTTAACTTCTAACTCCTGCTATGAATTTGATGTTTAGAAGAATCCCACATGCTTGGGATGAGATGTCAGATACTGAAGTTATAAACCAGATAGGAATGAAGCTGGCTGCTTCATCAAGTGACTTTTTCCCACGCTTGCTTTGATGCAAACCAGATCTCTCTTCACCTCTTTTAGTCTATGACTTTTAATTTAGACAATACTGAAACCAGAGCACTCACATGGTGCAGTGCTGGGCATCATTATTGACATTTTTTCCTGATTTATTTATTTGGCTGAAAAACTTTATGTTTATCATAGAATGTGTGTGTGTGTGTGTGTGTACATATACATACAAAAAGCATTTCTGAGTATATTAATATGTATTATCATTAACTTGGAATGATTGGGCCCAAAGAACAATTGAGTGAAAGTTATAAAGAGAGAATTCCAGCTAAAAACAAGGAAGGAAGAACTAACAGTTGGTTAAAAATGGTGATAATTGCTATAATAAGTACTGAGCACTGTCCCTGAAGATATTTAAGCAATTAATGAGTGATTCCATTGAGGAAGAGCACAAAATAAAGAAAAAATTTGAGCTAGTTAATTCCTATATCTCTGCCATACATGAAAGTCTTTAAGAGTCTCAGGTTTTCCAAATATCACACTTTTCCTCACAAAATCATATCATGGGTGTGTTCAAAGACCGTGATATGTGCATCTGACTTTTCTCTTTAATGTATAATTAACACCTGAAAAATATTCCTTCTGGCAAACAAAAAGTGTGTCTTTTAGAAAGTAATTGCAATAAACTAGAGAAACCAAAGGATAAACTAGAGTACCAAGTACATGGTGAATAAAGTACTTATTGACCTAGTTTAAAATTTTTTATTTTCAATTATAGAGAATCACAAGTGAGGTTCTTTGGAAGAGAAAAGGTTGTAGGAACATCTTATTAGAAAAGGATTCAGTGATGTGGAAAGCCAAAGTATGTTATTATACATTGATTAAAACTATGAGGCAAAGGTTTCCTGACTTCCAGAGATGCACAAACAATCTGAATGTCATGAACTTAGACGGTTGCCTGCCAAATGATCCTCTTCATGATTCTGAAGCTTAATGCTTATTGGTAATGATCCACTGAAATGATAAACCCAGTTATCATCCTGTGGGTATAGCCTAAATAGTTTGTAAGAGAGTCTTATTCCTTATAATGCATTTATTTATAGTAAATATGTTTTGGCTTATTAGTTTATTTCTCCAAAACCTCATGGTACCATTTACAGAATTGTTCAAAGAATACTCTTTTGTATCTTAGAATTTAAAATGAGACAGTATCCAGACGTCAGGGTAGGAAGGCAGGAGACAGGAATCAAAAAAAGCAAAAAGCAATGAGATGTTGCTGAAAATGTCAGTAGGAGTAAGTTGGGGAAAGAATTTTTCTTTCAGCCATTGTTCCAGCTGAAAAGAACTTCTTACAGAAAAAGGATTAGAGCAGATACAGGCAAAAAACAAACCCACAAGCCAAGTCCAGACAGCCTGTTTTTGTGTGGCCTGTAACCTGTGACTATTTTTATATTTTAAATGGTTGAAAAAAATCAAAGAAGAGTAGTATTATATGACTCATAGATATTATATGGAATTCAAATTTTAGTGTTCATAAAGTTTTATTGGAACACTACCACCTCCACTTGCTAATGTAATGCCTTTGGCTGCTTTCAAACCAGAGTCACAGAAATGAGTATTTGCAGGAGAAGCTGCATGGCACACGAAGCCTAAAGTGTCTGCTATCTGACCCTTTACAGAAAAACCTTATCAACGTCTCAGCCAGGTGATATGTTAGAGAAGTTGAAATTAAACAGTGCCTTTATAGAGTGTGTGTTTTGTTTACTTGCCTAATATTTGTCCAATGCTTATTAAAAATTCATATTTTTGGCCTTAGGCCTGAACTACTAAATCAGAATCCAGGAGCAAAGACCTGAAAGTCTGTCCTTTTAATAAGTCCCCAAGTGTGTGCTCTTATCAGGCCAATTTGAGAATCACTGGTTCTGGCCATGAACACAGGCTGTAGAAACAGGTAGGATTCAAATCTGAGCTCTACTACTTAATGGCTGGGAAACCTTGGGCTCTCTTGTACAGCATAATATACTTGCCTTTGTAAGCCTCAATAATTTTGTATATACAATGACAGGAAAGATAGGTAACTCATCAGACTGTTGTGATGCTTTAAGTAACAAATTTAGATATAGTGTTAACACAGTGCCTTCAGTTCAGTTCAGTTGCTCAGTCGTGTCCGACTCTTTGCGACTCCATGAATCGCAGCACGCCAGGCCTCCCTGTTCATCACCATCTCTCGGAGTTCACTCAGACTTGCGTCCATCGAGTCTGTGATGCCATCCAGCCATCTCATCCTCGGTCGTCCCCTTCTTCTCCTGCCCCCAATCCCTCCCAGCATCAGAGTCTTTTCCAGTGAGTCAGCTCTTCACATGAGGTGGCCAAAGTACTGGAGTTTCAGCTTTAGCATCATTCCTTCCAAAGAAATCCCAGGGTTGATCTCCTTCAGAATGGACTGGTTGGATCTCCTTGCAGTCCAAGGGACTCTCAAGAGTCTTGTCCAACATCACAGTTCAAAAGCATCAATTCTTGGGCGCTCAGCCTTCTTCACAGTTCAACTCTCACATCCATGCATGACCACAGGAAAAACCATAGCCTTGACTAGACGGACCTTAGTCGGCAAAGTAATGTCTCTGCTTTTGAATATACTATCTAGGTTCGTCTAGCACATAGTAAATTCTTAATAACTATTACCTATGGATGGAGGAGCCTGGTAGGCTGCAGTCCATGGGGTCGCTAAGAGTCAGGCACAACTGAGCGACTTCACTTTCACTTTTCACTTTCATGCATTGGAGAAGGAAGTGGCAACCCACTCCAGTGTTCTTGCCTGGAGAATACTGGGGACAGGGGAGCCTGGTGGGCTGCCATCTATGGGGTCGCACAGAGTCAGACACAACTGAAGTGACTTAGCAGCAGTAGCAGCATTATTGCTATTAGTACAAGTATCATTAGGAGTAGTTTTATTAGAGATACAGATTAAATAAGACATCTCAGTGAGAGAGCTATACTTAAGAATCAGAAGACATGAATGTGAGTTGCAATTCTGTCTCTAATTAGATGTGTAACGTTGAGCCACTTAGCTTTATTAGAAACCTCCGTTGCTTCATATGTAAAATGGAAATGGAAACAAAAATACACATCTTAGTCATTTCTAAAACTCTGAAAATTGCAAAAAGTAATAAAAATGCTACCAACTCTATTCCAGTATGCAGTACAGGGCCAGGCACAATGTGATTAATAACATGTTTGTTATATCTAAGGAACTCTAACTGACTTATGCCCAAAGTAATATTAATATTTTCTACTTTGATCCTATTTTTTTGTTTGTTTCCCTTCAAAATGTCCTTTGCTCAAATGCAACAGTCCTTAAATGTCTTTAGCTTCTCCTCTCTATATTTAAGTCAAGATTTGTTTTCAATTAAGAGTTGACTTTCTCCTGCTGCTCATTTCCCCACTGGAGTCAAAATTCTGGTGGCAAGATCAGAAATGATTGCTGTGGGAAAGGCAGGGTTCCTTTGAATGGAAGATGATAAGTTTGCAAATTGTTGGAAATTTGAAAGAAGGAAAAACATCTAAAAGTGATTTTTCTCACCCAAAAAAAATCCCACATACCCTCAAACTGTTTTCCAAGCAGAAATTTAAGTGTCAGAATATAAGTGACAACACAGGTTTTAAAATATGAGAAACAAAATCATTTCTTTCCAGCTTGCACTCAAAATTTCAGTGATTTCCAATTTGTAGGTATAGACTGGTGTCATCATAGCTTCCTTTTCAACTAATTATTTGGCTCCAATTGGCCTAATTCACCCTTTTTACCACAGACTGCTAACTTCATGGAGACTATAGAACAGTGATAAGGAATTACTGGTGACAAGTTGATTGGGGAGGTACAGGCAGTGGCCCTTGTACACCAGTGTATATCCAGTGCCTAGCACAGAGAAAGCACTCAAAAACATTTGATCGATGAGTGTTAAATGAACATTTTACATGGGAACACTATGCTTTTATTTTTATTTACAACCAATGACTCTGTATGTTTGTCATAAGCAAGTCACCTCTGTTTTGCATCTGATGTGAATTCCCACTGAGCAAAACTAGGCATTTGCTCTTATAAATCCATGGTTTAGGACTGGGATGAAGGCATTTGTTTTATCTAATATTGTTAATGATGTATGAATGAAGTATTCTTACTATGAGATCATGTTTTTATTGAGGATTCTATGCAGGTGATTCCAGAGGAATCACAAGTACATATCAGAGAATGCCAGATTTGGTTGAAAAAACCAGAGCACTCTCCAGGTCTTTTAAAATGATTTTAAAATGATAAGTTTTGTAATAACCTCTTGAAAATGGTGGGCCCAATTTGTTGGAATATTGATATATAATGGCTAGTTGTTCTGTATACACATGAACTGAACCAGAAACAGAAGAATATAGTCATTGCTCTTCTGACTTTGCCTAGTAATTAAGAAATAAATTAGTGATGCTCATTTTTTAAAGCAACATTGCTAAAATAAAGCTTTACAGAATATACTAGAATTTGTAAAAATCCAAGTGTTTTGAAAGATGAGTGTTTATGATAGAGTTTTAGAATGTCTTATGATAACTCCATATTATGCACAGTGGCTATTAGATTTGTTAGCAACACTTAGAATGCTTTGTGTTTGTTTGCATTTGAGACAACACTTAGATAACATATGTTATTATAATGAAATTCTCTGAACCACAGACCTGTGTTTGCTCAGAACTTGATTTTGGAAATGGTCATATGTTTGTGTCTTGGAGATAAATTTGTAAACCATAGGAATTTATTGAGCTTTGTAAATGACCAGAACATTGAATTTTTATTTTTTGTAACTAATATTCACCATGCAAAATGGAATAGAATTGGTATAGCTTATGATTCCTTTTTAGTTCCCACCAGGAAACAAATACTCAAATATACAAAGATGGAATAAATGCACCCTTCCTCGTACCTTTCACTCAACTTCAATAATTATCCACATTGTGCTAGTCTTTTGTCAGCTCTGCTTTCTTTTTAATATATATATATATATTTTTTTGGTGGGGGCGGGGGAGCTGTGGCTGGGTATTTTAAAACAAGCTCAGATAGCATGCGCTTTCAGTGGTCTAAAACATCACTGTGTCCCTCTTACTTTTAAGTCCTTTGTTTTATCTTTTAAATAATACAAATTTGTGGTTAGTTTTTAGGTTTTCTTCTTTAGCTTGTGGGACAGAATCTGCTGGGGAGTTTCTGAAAAGTGGAATCCAGGCTTCTACAGGTTATTCTATAGGGGACCCAATCATGAATTGGTTTCTGGGTATCAGCTAGTGGGAAGTTGTGTCTGTTAGGGAACCTCCCCACCCTTACCAGGGGGGCAGAATCAGTGAACTTGACCCATCCTCTAATATTTAGCAACCCTTTCAGGTCAAGTTCTGATCATTACATTCCTTTTGATAGGAAAAGGTCTGTCATTTTATGGGTTACTGTAGCATATTGAAACCCTAAAATATATCAAGCATGTTTTGTATGTACCATACTTTAAAAGAAATAGTGTACCTATTATTTAAACTCTTTGAAAGATCAATAATTCTACAAACCCATTTCTTACCACATGCATCTGTTAAATATTTTGTAAGCATCAGCATATTAAATAACACTCAAATTGAGATCTTGTATGCAAGATGTCACTTGACTTTGCATATATGATTAATAGCTTTTTCAAGTGGTCTAGACCATTTTAGATTTAAAACCTCTGGAAATCATTAGTCTGGTATGGTCGATTGTGTATTATCCATGTTCTCATAATGAGAACTGGTTCATACATGGTTGGTAAAATGGGGAGTGATCAGTATGACATGGAATTTGTGGGAGCTTATACATAATTTCCCCCATATGTTAATGTTCTGAAATGATAGGAAGCAAGCTTTTTTAAATTAGGAGATGGTCTTAGAACATGCCTCTCTTTCATGAAAGAAGAGCTGATTTTGTGGCTTTTAAAGCTGTCATTCTTCTCTTTTCACTTTGTCACGCTTCTGGGGAAGCTGCAGGTACGGAAAAAAAGATTAAACAGCATTTACTCTGTGTTTGGGTGGCAAGGAGAAATATAGGTGAAGAAGGCTATTTGGGCTACTTTTAATTTTGATGAAACTGGTCTCTAACTAGAAGCAAATTCTTTAAGGAAGTATGTCTTGGAGGAGGGAAATATGATTCCCATGATCCAGAGCTGCAAAGTATAACAGACAACATGTATTCTTGGTCCAAAAGTCAGTTAAGATTTAGTTGTGCTAGTATTTTTATTAGAATTGTTATTATTGTTGGTATTTTGGCTTTATCATCTTATACATTTTAAATGATCTACGTTTCCCATAAGCTCTATGATTCTTAAGTGTGCAATGTGGTTAGACCCACTTTTCTCAAGAATGTGTATGTATCATTTAATAGTAATACTTGCATTGTTTTTGAATAACACTGGCCAGTATTTTTGAAATAGGAATCACAATGTGAGTCTGCTCAGTTGAATTTTTGTCTTCCAATTTTACTGAGATATAATTGACATACAGCATTATGTAAGTTTAAGACGCACAGCATACTGATTTGACTTAACATACATCATGAAATCATTACCACAGTAAGTTTAGTGAGCATCCATCATCTCATATAGATATGACATTAAATAGAAAAAAATGTTTCCTTGTGGTGAGGACTCTTTTCTTAACAACTTTCATGTATAACATATAATAGTGTTAATGTTACCTACCATGTTGTATATTACATCCTTAGTACTTACTTATAACCAGGAGTTTATACTTTTTCACTGCGTTCATCCATTCCCCCCTCTCCCTTAATCTGTACCTCTGGTGAATCACAAATATTATTTCTTTTTCTGTAAATTTGTTTAGTTTATATTTTAAGTATAATTGACCTATAATATGATTTTAGACTCTGGATACAATATAGTGATTCAATATCTATACATTTTAAAGTGAGCATTATGACAAGTATAGTTGTCATCTGTCACCATACAAGCTGTTTCCCTGGTGGCTCAGATGTTAAAGAATCTGCCTGCAATACTGGAGACCTGGGTTTGATCCCTGGGTCAGGAAGATCCTCTGGAGAAAGAAATGGCAACCCACTCCAGTATTCTTGCTTGGGAATTCCCATGGACAGAGGAGCCTGGTGGGCTATAGAGGAGCCTGGTGGGCTACAGTCCTTGGAGTTGTGAAGAATCAGACAGGACTGAGTGACTAACACACACACACCATACCTAACTATTGGCCCCATTCCCCACACTGTATGTTTCATACCTTTGGTTTATTTTGTGACTGAAAGTTTGTAGATCTAAATCTCCCTTTGTGGTTCTAAGTCTACCTATTTTTCTACTCTCCTTGCATATGCTATGCTCCTTTGCACTTGTGAGCACAGGCAACATAGTTTTACCACATCTAGCATTTGCTGGCATATATATACCTTCTACCAGGCTTCCCTGGTGGCTCAGTTGGTAAAGAATCCACCTGCAGTGCAGGAGACCTGGGTTCAATCCCTGGGTCAGGAATATCCCCTGGAGAAGGGGATGGCTATTAACTTCAGTATTCTTGCCTGGAGAATTCCATGAACAGAGGAGCTTGGCAGTCTATAGTCCATGGGGTAGCACAGAGCTGGACATAGCTGAGTGACTAACACCAACATACCTTCCTCCTGATTTATTTTCTCGCATCACTCAAGCCTTTTGGGCCTCTATCAGGAGTTCTTATGACAAATTAAATCAAACAAAAGAACTGAAAACCTGTGGAGAATTTGTGTTTGTAGAAACAACAAAAATGGGAGGAAGAAAAAAAGAGAGAATCCAAACAAAGGAAGCCGACATTGGAGTGGTGTGTGTGTCTGTGTGTCTGTGTGTCTGTGCTGGGACTGGGGCAAGGATAGTAGAGGTTTAAAACTTTGCCAGAGTTTTCTGAGACCATGATGATCTTCAAGTATTTTAAGTAATAGTTAGGCGGTTCTTTTTGTTTGTCAGTTGGTTGCCTCCAGAATAAATCTTTCTGGAAATGAATATTTGTATATGTGAGTGTTGGAAGCGAAGTTAAGGGGAAGCAAAGTTAAGCGAAGTTAAGGCTATATCAGGAATGACATAAATTAATGATATATATTTTATTTTAATAAGTTAAAATATATTGCCCAATACTTAGATTTCAGTAAAATGGTCTCATTTAGAATCAGGGACTATGATTTCTTGTGACATTGCTGTTCCCATGTATGTGACAGACTTGTTTAATGCTGTTCTATGTCTACTCGAATCAGGAATTAAAGTCAAATAATGTGAGAGCTAGAAGAGATCTCATGGGTCTTCTATTCCAAACCCTCTATTCTACAAGTGAGGATGTTGAAATCAAAATAATGAAGTGGGTCACATATGCCAAACGCTGCGGTTTTCGGCATCCCTTTCACATCTGATCTTCACAGCATTTCCATGGTGTCTGCTCCTAATAATGAATAAATGGGGTTTGGAAAGGTTATGTTAACTTGCTCAAAATTTCCCAGTGACTTGGTGAGAGTCCTAGGATTTAATCATCAGCCCACTGATTTCGGAAATCATTCTATTTCAGATGCAATTCAGTAAAATGAAAGTTAAATGGCTGAAATCTCTTCTCTGGTAGTAAAAATATATTCAATATGTTGTGATAGTGTTATGTGAGACATGGGTATGGATATGTAATTATGGAGTCAGTGTTCCTTACTTTTTATCAGGGAGAATTAGAGAAGACTTTTTAGAGGAGAAAAGAGTTGAGCTGAATCTTGAAAGACATCTAGGAATTTGTTAGGCTTCAAAGGCTCTGCAGACTATGGAACCTGTCCAAGCATGCCACACAGTTTGCTGTTATAACAGTAAGTAGTTCTGCACAAGTGAGGATGGGAATGCAGGGTATGTTTGAGAGAATATGAAAGAGATAAGACTGGAAAGGTAAGAATGGACCAAATGCTTGTATCCCAATTTCTGCCCTGATGCCTCCTGAGTCCATTACAATTTTTCCCTACCAATTAACCACCCATAAACTGCTCCAACTACTTTACTCAGCATGGACTGAGATACAGACAGTGAACATATGAATCAAGGCAGTAGTCATAGGGATTAAAAATTAGGAATGGTATACAGAAAGAGTTTGGAGGTAAAATTGGTTGGGCTCAGGGATTTATGAAATGCCAAAGGTAAAGAAGATTGAAGCTTAACACAACTCAAATATTTCTAACACAACTCAAATATTTCTAACTGTGAAGATGCAAGTGGATGGTGATGCTGTTGTCAGAGATGGAAAAAGTTGGAGGTTAGGGAATTGTATGGTCTCAAAATTTAATTCATATTGTCTTGGGTTTTAACAGAAGGGAAATAGTATCTTTGTACTTTGTTTCACATTAGCCTTAAGCAGATTTATCAAAGACTGACGATATTACAATGATGAATATTAATTATATGTACATGATTAGAAATATATGTGTGGTTTTATATAGATATTTCTCTAGTAGAGTTTAGAATCCATTACAGTATCTTATACCTGGAGGAGCTTCTAGACATCCGCTAATGAAGAAAATAAAGACATGTTCCCAAAGGCAATTTTGCTTTCATTTCTTTAGTTTTTAAAGTGAAACTAACCAGAAAACAAACAAAAGCATTTAAAATGGAATTGTTTTGGATGGGCTCCGATTAGCTTCTTATCCTCTTAAACCAGACCCTCTGAACTGCCTGGCTCTAGCAAGCACTTGAATTTTCTACCCATGGGCTAATCCAACCTTCTCATATAATAGATGTGAAACTGGGTTAAACGATTCACCTTACAGTCTTTGGTTAAGCAATATATGAAAGAAAAAAAAAAGTAACCAAGGTAAAATTTTTTATGAAACTATAAAAAATATTTATGTGACCAAGATAGTTTTAAATAGAAGGGACTATTTCCACCACCATCTTCCTCCCCCAAAAACCTTTTTCTGTTTTTTTTTTTCCTAATGTTATTGTAATGTCTCATTCATTCCATATCATTGCCCACAGTGCCACCTATTGGTAAAATGAAGTAATGATGGCATAGCCAGTTTTTGTATACACTGAAATTGATTCCATGGTTTCTTAAGAGATCTGCCCTGGATTTTTGCAGACAGCTGTTAGGAAGCAGATGCTGTCAGTGATCTGACTAAAATGGGAAATGAATGCTCACGTGGAATACTCAATTTTGTCATTTAGCGGGGATCCAAAAAGGAGCAGGAAAGCAGAATATCCTACTTCCCCAGTTCCTGGCTCTGCCAGAAAGGAAGAGGCTATAAAACTGCTAAGGGATTCGAAGAATTCAGCCGTTCCCACGTATTAGGGCACAAATTGCTTATGTGTCTTGCTGCTCCAGTGGGATTATTGCCTTTTAGAAACACCAACCTGAAGCAGTGAGCTCATCTGAGAAAACTCTGCCAGAGCCTTCCAATTATCACGCAGGCTATTAAGTGACAACAAAGGCCTTCATTTTCACTGAACATATTTAATTTGAAAAAAAAATTTTTAAGAGTAGTCAGTGTGATTTTCCCTTTCTCAATTATATTCTTTTTCTCTGTGGGAAAGATATTCTCTCTAGACAGCTTGCATAATACAAGGTACAAAGTAAGCTGTAGTATATGTGGTTGAAGAAGGAGTAACTGAATCTTTAGAACATTAGTAAATTTAACAAATTCCAACATTTTCCCTAATGTTGATGTTCAAGCACACATGTATTAACACATGTTCGCACACAGAAAGACACAGACTAGAGACTACTGATTGATGAGATTTAATTCCTTATTCTACAACATGCAAAACTATTTGAGTAAAAATACATGAGAACACGTTTATGGTGGTTATTATTTGTTTTAAATTGAAAGGTTTAGTTAGATCCTCCCCTACCACAAGCTGCATTTCTCTAGATTTTTATATGACAGAAGGGACTTAGGATTAGTTTGTTCACTTTTGAGTTACTGTTTAAGTAGTTGATACTTGATCATTTTTAGACATAGGCTGTACTGCTGTTGCTGTCATCAATGTTCAAATCATTTAGACCAGGTGTTGATCCCAACTAAAACCATCAGAAAATTGTACCTGTGATGTCCATATCAGGAAAGTCAAAATCATGTTCCAGGTTTTAAGGAAAACTTTAATTTTTTTTTAATCTTGTGAATTTTTAGAGGAGATATGAAATGAGGACACTGTTGTCTTTGCCATATGTATCTAGGCATCCCCACAAAAATGCATTTTTCTTGAGAGAACTACTCATACACAGATGTGAAAAAAAATGGCTTCTAAATCTCCCACCATCCTACAAACTAAGTATAATTTTCAAAATTATTTGTTTATGTATTTATTGGCTTGTTGGGCCTTCATTACTGCCCATGGACTTTCTCTAGTTGTGGCAAGCAGGGCCTACTCTCCAGTTGCGGTGCCCACTTAACATTGAGGTGGCTTCCCTTGTTGTGGAGCACAGGCTCAGTAATTGGGGCACACTGGCTCCAGAGCGCAGGCTCCGTAGTTGGGGCACATGGGCTTGATTGCTTTGAGGCAATAATCTTCTCAGACCAGGGATTAAACTCGTATCCCCTCCATTACCAGTTGGATTCTTAACTACTGGACCATAAAGAGAAGTCCCTCAAAAAGCATAATTTGAAAGAATAGCACCACAAACATCCAGCTCTTTTGAAGAGACTTAAATACAAGAGAGCAAGTTGATTTTGACTAAAGGGCTGCGGGACAAAAACTGAAATTCCTCAACTAAGGAGAGTTAAGTCAAAGGCTTGAAAGAAGAGAACAAACTGCAGACTTGAGAAGATTTGTTTGGGAGATGCAGTTCAGGAAAAGACCCTGGAGGAGGGATTCCTAAGAGCTAAGCTGGAGGTTGAAGTGGAACCGGAGCCCTAGTTCTAGGATTGCTTGGTCTGGATTCAAATTTGCTTCTGCCTCTTAGAGCAGTTAGTCTTAGTTTCCCTCTCCAAAGATGGATATACAAGAGTTACTATGCTGTTCTTTGAATTCAACAAAATAATAAATACTAATAGGAATGATTATAGGTATCAAATGTCATATAAAGCATGAATTTTCATTTAGATCAAGTGTCTATTGTTTTAAAGTAATCTTACTTATTAAAAATATATATATATTTATTGACTTGACTGTGCCAGGTCTTAGTTGCAGTGCATGGAATATTTTAGTTGTGACCTGTGGGCTCTAGTTCCTTGACCAGAGAACTAGATCTAACCCAGGGCCCTGGCATTGGGAGTACCAAGTCTTCAGCACTGGACCATAGGGAGGTCCCACAATCTCACTCAGTTTCTATTCTGTGTTTTCTTGTGCACATAAGAAAAATAAGGTGAAACCTGTGACAACATTGGCTCTTTTAGCAGAAGAACTCTACCAACATTCAGATGATTCCAGTTTTACATCAGTATTATGAGATGCTACATTAGTTTTCTATTGCTGCTGAACCAAATTAACATAAACTGTTATATCACAAAGATAATGTATATTACCATCTTTGGAGTGATCAGAAGTCTGAAATGAATCTAACTGGTTAAAATTAAGATGTCTGCAGGTTTGTGGTCTTTTGGAAGCTCTAAGAGTAATCTGTTTTTGGCCCTCTGTGGCTTCTGGAGGCCATCTGCAGTCTTTGGCTTGTGACCTCAATCTCAGTTTCTGTTGTGACATATCTTTTTTGTCTTTGACCCTCTTCCCTCTGCCTTATAATGACCCTTGTGGTAGAGTCCACTCAGATGGTTCAAGATAGTCTCCCCACCTTGAGATCCTTAACTTAATCACCTCTGTAAAGATCCTTACCTTGTCGGGTAACACATGTACCGGTTTGGGGAATTAAGGTTTAGATGTCTTTGTGCTGTGCTGTGCTTAGTAGCTCAGTTGTGTCCAACTCTTTGCAACTCCATGGACTGTAGCCCACCAGGCTCCTCTGTCCATAGGGATTCCCTAGGAAAGAATACTGGAGTGGATTGCCATGCCTTCCTCCAGTGGATCTTTCCAACCCAGGGATTGAACCCAGGTCTCCTGCATTGGGGGTGGATACTTTACTGAGCCACCATCTGCTTACCAGAGATGCTTTAAATCATTATTAGTTTTAGTAATTCCAATAATAGTTGACCAATACATAGAATTAAATAAAGCTCTTGGAAGTTCAATCAAATTTTCCAGAATTTTCCTTTTGTGAACGCTACTGTAAATTAAGTGAAAAAGTTCAACATAGATGAAGTTACTGTTCTTGAGACAACCACAAATTAAGCAGAGTGGTGTCCTGGTGAAAGCAATGTTCTTACACAATGAGGAATTCATGGAGCAGAAATGTGTTTGAAACAGGTTGTGGTATAAAAATTATTGATGTGCCCTTAATTAATCCTAGAATATTTCAGCAATCAAAGTAGATGCTCTGGTTATCAAGTTTTACAGGTACACACAAATACACACAACTCAGTAACTCAACTAAAAAACTTTCATGATGAAGTTGACATTGGATTTTAAAAAATAAAGAAGTAAAACTTCAGCATCACAGTCTTTTTCTTGCTTTTCTCCTTTAGTTGGATTTAAAAATATTTGAGGCTATGAAGGAATAAGTTTCAAATCAATCCAAGCATCCTATAGACAGTGATCTTCAACTAATTTATAAATGAAACACTTAAATTTTATGCAAGTTTTATTTAAAATAAGTTGGAATCTTTAAATCAGAATATTCAGTACATTGAAAGCCAGAATTAAGATTTAGAAGCTCTTAGAAAACTGCAATTATTAAAAACCAAAAGCTTACAGGAAGACATTGAAATTTATTCTTATAAAAGCATGAAATAAATTGAACAAATTAAAATTTGAGAACTCAAAGATTGAATTTTAGAAATCTGTGGTTGTCTTTTGAACTATCATGACTTGTAGGAAGAATCTTTTGATTAAGTGCCTGTATTTAATTTGATAAATTCATATTCATATCAGAATATAATGAAAATAAGGAAGGTCTATGATTTTGAAAAGAATAATGTATCAAAAAAGTTACTTGATGAAATTTCCTTTCAAAAGTATTTCTTGATAAAGCATATTCTAGGGGGAGTCACTATCATAGTAACAATATCTGGATGGAAGTATTTACAGATTTCAATATGAAAAAATTAGATTTGAGAATATCTTCCATTTAGAAAATGGCTTTTATGCAAACAGATAATTTCACAGCTGTAGAAAGAATATTTTCTCAAAAATGGTATGACACAGAGAGCACAGTCTATTGAAAATGTCATTTTCAAATTTAAGAAACCTAAAATGTAATTTTGAAGAACATTACAGGAAATTTTGTTAAGCAATAATATCTTTTAGGAAAACAAGTTATTTTAAGCAATACCACTGACATGTATTTCAGACAGATACAAATGTGGGTCTGCTGCTGCTAAGTCACTTCAGTCGTGTCCAACTCTCTGCGACCCCATAGACTGCAGCGCACCAGGCTCGCCGTCCCTGGGATTCTCCAGGCAAGAACACTGGAGTGGGTTGCCATTGCCTTCTCCAATGCATGAAAGTGAAAAGTGAAAGTGAAGTCGCTCAGTCATGTCTGACTCTCAGCGACCCCATGGACTGCAGCTCACCAGGCTCCTCCGTCCATGGGATTTTCCAGGCAAGAGTACTGGAGCAGGGTGCCATTGACATTTTAGCAAGTGTTGGATGGTCTAGCGTCTGGGGTTCCTGCCAGGGGGATCAGAAGGGGTGACACCAGGCCCCAGGGGTCCTTCCTGCTCACAATAAGAGGTTGAGAGAGCATGTATGAAGTGGAATCTCAGTTTCACAGGCATCGACTCNTGAATGCATTTGTCTGATGGTGTGAACATTCTTTAGTACTGCCCTTCTTGGTAATTAGAATGAGGGTTGACCTTTTCCAGTCCTTTGGCCACTGCTGGGTTTTCCAAATTTGATGCCATGTTGAGTATGGCACTTGAATAGCATCATCTTTTAAGATTTTAAATAGCTCTTCTGGAATTTCATCACTTCCACTAGCTTTATTGGCAGCAGACTTTCTAAGGCCCACTTGATTTCACATGCCAGAATGTCTGGCCCTGAGTGAGAGAATGTACCATTGTGGTTATCCAGGACATTAAAGATCTTTTTTTGTATCGTTCTTCTGTGTATTCTTTCCATTTCTTCTTAATCTCTTCTGCTTCTACTAGGTCCTTACCATTTCTGTCCTTTATTGTGCCCATCTTTGGATGAAATATTCCTTTAGTATTTCCGATTTTCTTGATGGGATCTCTAGTCATATCCTTTCTGTTGTTTTCCTGTTTCTTTGCAGTGTTTATTGAAGAAGGCCTTCTTGTCTCTCCTTAATATTCTCTGGAACTGTGCATTTAGTTGGGTGTACCCACTCCAGTATTCTTACTTGCAGAGTTCCCATGGACAGAGGAGCCTGGCAGGCTACAGTCCATGGGGTCGCAAAAAGTCGAACATGACTGAACAACTAAGCGTGCGCTCATGCACACACGTGCACACATGCACACACGTGCACACACACACATAAACACATACTCTTTTCTTTTTCTCCCTTGCTTTTCACTTCTCTTCTTTCTTCAACTGTTTGTAAAGCCTCCTGAGACAACCACTTTGCCTTTTTGCTTTTCTTTTTCTTTGGGATGGTTTTGTTTGCTGCCTCCTGTATAATATTACAAACCTCTGTCCATAGTTCTTTAGGTACTCTTTACTAGACATAATCCCTTGAATCTATTTGTCACTTCCACTGTGTATTCATAGGGGGATTAATTTAAGTCATACCTGACTGGTCAAGTGGTTTTCCCTGCTTTCTTTAGTTTAAGCCTGAATTTTGCTATAAGGAGTTTATGATTTGAGCCACAGTAAACTCCAGATCTTGTTTTTGCTGACTGTATATAGCTTCTCCATTTTTGGCTACAAATAGTGCAATAAATCTGACTTTGGTATTGACCATTTGATGATGTCCATGTGTAAAATCATCTCTATGTTGTTGAAAAAGGGTGTTCGCTATGACCAGTGTGTTCTCTTGGCAGAATTCTGTTAGCCTTTGCCCTGCTTCATTTTGTACTCTTACGGCTTAACTTGCCTGGTAATCCAGGTGTCTTTTGACTTCCTGCTTTTGCATTCCAATCCCCTGTAATGAATAGATATCTTTTTTTTTGGTGTTAGCTCTCGGAGGTCTTCTGGGTCCTCAAAGAACTGGTCAACTTCAGCTTCTTCGGTATCAGTGGTCAGGGCAGAGACTGGAATTACTGTGATGTTAAATGGATTGCCTTGGAAACGAACCAAGGTCACTCTGTCATTTTTAAGTTTGTACCAAAGTACCACATTTCAGACTCTTGTTGATTATGAGGGCCACTTCATTTCTTCTATGGGATTCTTGCTCACAGTAGCAGATATAATAGTCATCAGAATTGAATTCACCCATTCCTGTCCGTTGAGTTCATTTACTCCTAAGATGTTGATGTTTATTCCTGCCATCTCCTGCTTGACTATGTCCAAGTTTACCTTAAATCTTGGACCTAATGTTCCAAGTTCCTATGCAATACTATTCTTTACGGCATCAGATTTTACATTCATCACCAGACATATCCACAGTTGAGCATCGTTTCTGCTTTGACCCAGCCACTTCATTCTTTCTAGAGCTATTGATAATTGTCTTCCGTTCTTCCCCAGTAACATATGGGACACCTTCTGATCCAGGGGGCTCATCTTTTGGTGTCATATCTTTTTGCAGTTTTATAAAGTTCATGGGATTAAGAAGCATACTTACAGCTGATTCATGATGTCATGCAGCAGAAACTAACACATTATAAAGCAGTTATCCTCCAACTAAAAATAAATTAAAAAAAATTAAAACACACACACACACAAAATACAGATACATTAACCACTAAAGGTGGTTTGAAAGGATCTAAAGGAAACCAGTCCTGGGTGTTCATTGGAAGGACTGATGTTGAAGCTGAAACTCCAGTACTTTGGCCACCTGATGTGCGGAGCTGACTCATTTGAAAAGACCCTGATCCTGGGAAAGATTGAGGGCAGGAGGAAAAGGGGACGACAGAGGATGAGATGGTTGGATGGCATCACTGACTCAATGGACATGGATTTGGGTGGACTCCAGGAGTTGATGATGGACAAGGAGGCCTGGCGTGCTGTGGTTCATGGAATCGTAAAGAGTCAGACATGACTGAGCGACTGAACTGAACTGTGTGATATTATAGTATAGTAGCAAAGTGCACACAGAACTTGGAGAAGAGAAACGTACTTCTTTATGTTGTATGTCACAGAGGGTGGTGTAGGAAATGACTTGAGAGGAGTACATGGTAGTCATATTTTATAAGAGGGACCCATCTAAAACTTTACTCAAGTTGGATTATGAACCAAGATGGTATGTGGTTCAAAACTTGCATAATACAAGACTCATTTGTAAAGGTTAGCAGATACTGTTTATAAAGCTGAAGTTAGAGTGTCAACATAGTTTGTTATTTACTTCTGCCATTTTAAAAATGATGTAATTGTTAAAAAAATATTTTCTTTTGGTAGATTCACATTATTTTAAGTTTTGAATGCAGGATGATATTTTAATTGTTTTTCTTATTGTACTCAAATTGTGTGCAGTTATAATTAGCTAAATTGTGGCTGCATTGTAGGATTTTTCCGGGCTGAACAGGGAAGATAAAAGTTCCTCGGAGACCTTTGTTACACCTGTAGATGCAATGTAGCCAAGTGTAATTCAAAGAACTATTAGGAAATATTGTAGTTTACAATCTTCAGGTGTCCAACTGCGACTGCTAAAGTGGAACTTCTGGTAATGAGAGTTATTTTCTAGTCTATAAAAATGGTTTCAGTTGGATAGAAGTCAGTGCTGAATGCCATTTAGGTATCTTGGCTGGGGCTGAGTCCTAATCATGCTGAATGATCTTAACTCCCTCAAGTCTGGATTAAAATGTAGCAGAAAAATATATAATGCATCAGGAAGCCTGGTGCTTTCAATAAGACAAGAGCAGGACAGTAAAGTCAGATTCTGTTCTTGAATGGTGTTATTTTCTCTGTTTAATGCCATTAACGCTTCATTGAAGAGTACATGTCTAAAAAATAAAGTTCCGTATTAGAATTCTGGACAACCAAATGAACTGCTTACCTTTTGCTAATGTTTTATCAACTCCACAGCATATGTATTTATGCAGTAGTTCATTCTAAATTAGAATAATATTGAAGAATGGTCATTCATAGAGCACATCTTGAAGTTGGATTCCATGCCTAATGTTAAGCTTTTTCTTTTTCAGTTCACACTGAGTTAGTCAAGCCCCTGTTTGAAAGTAACAAAAAATGAGATTAGCACATGAGCTGAAGTGCTCATGGTCTATTTGGAGAAAATAGTTCAGATTTATTTCACATGAATGACAGAGGCAAAACATGGTTAACTTATCAGCTGCACAAAATTCACACCATCTTAGAACAAAATCCTTAAGTATCCATAATATTATGTATATACTATTAGTATCAATGTTGAAAACTGCTATCGTTCACTTTATTTAGATTTTATTGGATTATAGTTGCTTTACAATGTTATGTTAGTTTCGGGTGTACAGAAAAGTAATTCAGTTAGGCATACAGCATATTCATTCTTTTTAAGATTTTTTTTCACATATAGATTATCACAGAACATTGAGTAGAGTTCCCTGTGCTATATAGTAGGTCCTTGTTGATTATCTGTCACTGTATTTAAATGACTGATATTGCAAAAATATTTAGCAGTGTTAAAATGTAATAAGCTTATGAAATGAACATGAAAATTGTATCATAAAATTATTCTTTTTTAAGATTACTTCTTGTGACTCAGCACAGCAGGCAGGGGAAGAAAATCTCATCATTTCCTCAGTTTTGAACTTGGAGAAGTTACAGAAGTATGCATCTAAGTTATATATATTATAACTATGTGTTCTCTATCTGTAATCTGCCATTTAAAAAATGAAAGTGTTAGTCTTAAATATAAAATTTACTGATAATGTCAGAAAAAGTTAGCCTATCTTAAGGGACAATTTGCATAGTTTACTCTGGTCTTTTTAGTTTGTGTATGTTTTCAGGGAGAAAAGGGGTCTGGAAGTTTCTGGACTAGGGATTGACCACTGACCACCTTTAATTTTTGCTCAAGTAGCTCTTGTAATGATTTCCTTCCATATGTCCTCCAAAGCTGTAGTGTTCAAAAGAACTTATTTTAATATAGTAACATGAAACAAAGAAGGCAGTCACTTGAAAAGAGATATTTTCCAAGTGTCAGTGAAGAAATAATTTACACAAAACCATTATGATTTTTGATGGACATTTTCTTGGAGATTTGGGCAAAATAGGAGAACATGACATGATGTGAGCTTAATATCAAATTCTACATAGTTTAAACCATAGTTATGCTGAGATGGTAAGCACCAGCTGCCAGAGACAGAGTCCACACTGTGGCCTGATCACTGTGAAAACACCTGCCTCAAAGTGAGCGTTGGTCCCTAGGCTTGGGTTATTGATTCTTTAGAGTAGCCTTCACCATGATAACAGATGTCCAGGATTAGAAGCGAAACCTCAGCTGCAGTGGTGTCTCACATGTGTGCAGTCCAGAGCACATGAGATGTTAGAACGAGTTGTTCCCATGGAAAAGTAAGATGCCTCTTTCAGAGCAGCTGGTATTGTGGACATTCTTCCACAGAAAGAATAGCTAAACTAGGTTTCTAGCTTGAGTAGTCACATCTTGCTAAAAGAAGTGCTTTTAAGGAGTACAGGGAAGTCTGTCCAATTTGTGTCTTCAATACTCTTGTTTTACTTATTGATCATTGGACATCTTCAAAAAAGAAAGCTTACCATGGAAGTGAGTAAAGAACACTTAGGTGTTTCATATATCTATATCTATGTATCTCTATCATATATATATATATATATAGAGAGAGAACCAGTCTCCATTGGTAAAAAGCATGCATAGTATATCTACAACTAGAGTTAAGAATAAGAGCAAAACATATATCCTATTTGGAAATTACAGATTCTATCAAAAGCTTCAAGTAAAAAATATGTCTTAAAAATGCATTTGGCCTTTAAATTTGAGGTCAGTAAATATGTAAGTTTTGTGATATTAGTGATATAAATGATGTCCAGGAAAGGAAAGATATCTGTGAATTGCCTATGTGTATTCTTTATGCTTTTTCTTTCCATTTTTATCTGGAGCAAGTATCTTTTTCTTGTTGATTGTAAGAGTTTGTTAAATTTTTTAGACTCTAATCTCTTACATCCTTGCCTTCTCTTTGGCTTGTCTCTGAACTTCAGTAAGATCTTTCGTTCTGCAGAAAGTTTATGTTAATTTAAATGTAGTTTTAAGTTTTAATTGATGTTTTAATCTTTATTTCTACTTTGACCTTTTTATATCTTGTTTAAGAAATCCTTCCCTTTTCAAATATCATAAAACTATTCTATATTTTCTTTTAAATGTTAGCTTATATTTTAAAACTTTTCCTGTAGGTTCCAAATTACTTTATAGCCTGTCATCTTGCTTCACATTTAGGCAGCTGAGAGAGAAAGAACACAGAAGGTTGTGATAGCAGCTTTAGTGTAAGGGAAACATCCGAAGGTTAAGAGAAGTCATGGCAAGTGCAAATGTAAAAAATGGAAAAAAGCAAAAACAGTTAAACCAAATTGTAAGGGCATTATTGGATAGGTGGAAGGAGAGAGGCTTAAAGAAAAAGGAATGGATGAAGCTAGGTGAACCTTGTTATACTAGGACTTAAATCCGTTTAAGGAGTTTGATTTTATATTGAAATTGGTAGAGGGCAATTGCAGGGTGTTAAAAAGTGAAAGTAGCATCATCAAATATACATTAAAAAAAATCATTCTCTGTAATGTGGGAAATGGATTAAAAAGGGCTGGATGAAACAAGACCAGATAGGTAAAATTGTGTAATAATCCAAAGTTAAGTTTAAGCAACTGAGACCAAGATAGGGACAATCTCTATGCTACACATCTCCAGAGATGGAGAAAAGTTCAAAATAAACTTAGAAGATAATCAGATGTCTTGTAGTGCCAATTGACAGCTGTGTCTGTTACCTCCAAAGAAGTTCATGATGACGAAAGGAAACTTAAAAAGTTCTAAATAGAACATTTGTCCCAGGACCCATCCTTACTTCAAGAGCTGTCTCATAGTTCATTGAGCAGCATGCATATCATGAGCATGGGAACAATTTAGAGAATCTGTAAAGTCAGCAGAGAAGAAAATATCTGCTATAAGCCAGGCTCATCTTTAAAGAGTGACTTTCTCACAGACCACTAAGTAATGAATCTTTGCTTGTCCTTGTGCTCTTATCCAAAACATCTTTCCTATCTCCCCAACATGTCATCATGGTACATGGATTTCTAACAGTTATATATTTTCAGTATTAACAGGTTGCTTAACCATACAAGTATTTCAGAGTCTGGAGGTTTAATCATTTAAACTTCATGACAACATACTGATATTTAATCAGATTGCTGGCTGACCCCATCTGCACTAAAGGAAAAGAAAGGTTTTCATTTACAATAAAGGAGGAAAAGCCACTTTAGAGTTATAATGTATTGAGACAAATTTGTATTAGTATACTCATTAAATAAGTCTGTAAGTCATCTTGAGATCCTAATTTTCGAGGGATAAAAGGAGATGAAATTCTGCATTTTAGAGTTACCTCTGAAAAACTTTTTGATCCCCAGAGAAGAAAAACAATTTTTTCTGCATGTTCTTATGTCTTTTTTATCCCACTCTCCTCTTCATTATTTTTATGTAATTCAGTAATTCTTTGCCTGAATTTGGTATTTTGATGGTTTTAACAGCATTGAGGTTTAGACTATTGAATGAGGTAAAACTGGATGGAAGAGGGGAGTCCAGGAGTTAAAATATAAGTTCGTGCAGTTGTTCTATGGAGAAACATACATTCTAAGTTCTAAACACCAACTCAAAAAGTAGAAATTTGAAAAACTCTATAATTTGAGAAACACTGTAATACCTTTTTAATATTGTTTAAGTCCTGTCTTAATTTATACATGGAAATTGTATGCATATTCCTCATGTGGATAAGTCCATTAATAAATTGCAGGCATGTGATAAATCCATTTTGTATTCTTTCCCGTATTGCAGTGGTTTCCAACCTGAAATCCATGAATCCGTCAAAATTGTATACTTAATTTCATGGGCAGATGCATGAGTGTGGAAAATGTATACATAGAGAAGCAATATAAATTTCATAGTCTCACCTTTCCCACCATCAATCTATCTATTGAACTAAAGATTACCTATATCTTTACCATCTTCACTTTCCTTCTTCTTTGGAAACACTTTAAAAGTATGGAAGGAGACTTTTTTTTTTTTTTTTTTTGAGATGATTGCTTAAGAAGACATTGGTAGGACTTATATAAGAAGTATTGTATCATTTTTTTTTTTCCTAATGATACTTCTGTTATTCTGGGCCTAACATGAAGTGATCTCCAGATTACACATCAGAATAATGCAGTCTTCTCTCTTAGATTAATCAAGTGTAAAATTGGACATAATATGTATTTCTATGTGTATTCATATGCTTATATGTGTATGTATGTAACTATAAATTTCTTCTCAAATGCCTCAACTAAATTTAAAAGTTGGTTTTCTACTTGGATGTAACCTAGATAATTATTTTCATATCCCAAGTCAGTTTGAGTTAGTAAAAGAAAGTAGGAGTAAAGATGATGAGTTAGTTTTAAATTGATCTTGTCAGTTTGATTAAAAAATTTGCTTCTAGCTTGATACTTACAAAACAGGCTGAGATTTGTGTCTGGTATTTTCTCCCTATCTGCTGAAGGAGAGAATCAAATTAAAGGCATTGTTTAAAGTTACCATCTGAAAGAAGCATGATATATCATTCAAAAACTATTTTTTTTTGTAATCACCTTTTACAAGAAGAAACTGAGTAGTCTGTAAAACTTACCTTCTCATTATCCAGCACAGACACATGTAAAGCTTGAATATAGTAGATACCCAGCACAGTTGTGTAAGATTTTTCTCCTCTCATTATCCCTAGCTCTTTATTTCATCTTTAGTAAGTCTGGCTCTGTATTACGGGCTATAATAAATCTATACTGTGCCTTGATAAATCTTCTCATTAAAAAAAATAATACAGGCTACATGTCCCTCTTCAAAGCCATGTGCAAGTAAAAAAAGGAATAGAAATTTGGAACAAGAAACTTGGATCAAGGGAACAGACCTAGTGGGAACATTAATAAAAATTTCCATTTAATTGAGCTCTTATGCTTATTTTATGTAGTGCTTATTTTAACCAGTGAGTAGGATTATCATCATCTGTGTGTTCTACATGATAAGACTGAGGCAGAGAGAATTGGAATAACTTGCTTTAATTTACATTGCTAGCAGTTGGCAGTGCTCGAATTTCAACCCTTGTAGGGTCATACTGAGGATTTAAAAGGTTGACACAAGTAAAGTACTCATCCCAGAGCCAAAGATATGGCCCCAGCCCTCCCCTGGGAGTGAGGAGAAGGAGGAGGCTGCAGAGAAGCAGCGGCCGCCACTGCTCAGCCTCCTGCTTACCTTTCCTCTAGATTTTCATCCAGATGGCTGCAGATTCATCCAAATATTACTTCTCAGTGTTTTTATTTGCATCACAATCGTGAGGTTGACTTAAAGCCTCCAATTGCTTCTGAATATTTTCTTCCTCACTGTCTTGAAACCACCTTTGTTCAGGTGAAACTTTAACCCCACCTCTAGGACTCTCTCCAGCCCCATGCTTTCTCACCACTGAGCCTTCCTTGGGAACTCCCTTCCCAGGTTAACCTGCTGCCATGAAAGATGGTCTGTCTCTGGCACTTGGTGGACTCGACTAAGATATCCTCCGTGAGGAAATAGCACAGGATTTCATGATCCCAAAGTCCTGTTCTACAACTAGGAAGTCATTCACTTCCTTTAGCATCTCCATCTTTTTGAGGGTGCCATACCGTCTTCACACCACCAGACTGCTACATTTCTCTGACTTTCTCTGACTTTCTCCCTAGAGACAGGTCTGAGGAACGGAGCCTCATCTTAGGGATTTGTATTTAAAAGGCTTGGTTTCACAGTGTAATTCCCTTACTTTGACTTTCATGTTAGTCTTTCCATCTTCCTCTCTGCCCTTCAGAGAAACCCACATAGATCCATTTCTCCACGTGGCTCTGTATTGCCACGTTCCTTTGTAGGTTAAAAAAGAGGTGTCATTATCTCAGGGAGGCAGTGTGTATCTTTGAAGACCTCCAAAGGAGTAATGTGGCTAGTTTGCTGCCCCTCTAGGAACACCGTTGGGTATTTTCTCACAGGAAATCATGATTTTCCTTTAGCCTAGTCTCAGCTGTATGTGCCAGTCAATTCCCAAGCTCCGCTCTCAGGGCGTGTGTGGAGGCATAGACTTTTCCAGCTAAAACAGACTGAGCGGTCCCTGAAGGGCCCTAATCCCAAGGTCTATAGTGCTTTTATTCTTTGCAGTATTCTTTATCATTCTCTCCCAAGGACTCTGTTCTTCTTCATAGCTCCCAGGAGGAAAGACAGTGCTATTTTTTCTTCATATACTGAAACACACCTGCTGAGCTTTCACAGTCTAGAGGGAAGAGAATTCTCTTATTTGACATATAGAATGCTCATAGGTGCTCCCTAAACTTGAAAAAAGGTGTTATTACTTCTACCACCTTGACAATAAAATGTGGTAAACTGACTTCAACACTGAGCTAAAAGGAAATTCTGACAATGGCAGCCTCCCACCATCACTCTCACTCTCACTTTTATGAGTACTTAATAAATAGCAGGCAGCTTGCATACGTTAGCTCTTTGGATCTTCATAGTAACCTTGAAATGTAGTTGCTATTATCTCTACTTGATATTCATAGGAACTAAATTTGGAGAGGGTAAATCTCTTGCTTATGATTACATAAGTAGTAACAGACAGGCTTTGATTGATAGCCATTTCTGTTGGCTCCAAAGCTTATGTACTTTTTACTCTCTCTAGTACTGACTGCAAACTATTTGAACAACTTTGAAACCACTGACATTCTGAACAAAATGTTATGGTTAATGATTTGTAGGTGTTAGCTGCTTGACAAAATGCCTGTTTTAATAGTGAATGAGTCCTAGACAGGGTCCTATCATGTATGACCATATAGATACATTGGCTTTATCTTAAATTGAGTTTATATGAATATGTATGTTTTCTTTATTGATATATGAAAGTTAAAGTTATATTCTTCATGATAATTTCCTATGAATTATATGCATTAAAATATTTTTCCTTTTTTGTGACATCACTTTATAGTAATTTGATGAGATTAATACTAAAATACTCGATCGGTGTTTGATTTACATTTTATGTATTTTACAGTTAATGAATGTTTATGTCTTTAGATATTTTCCTATATTGTCTTCTAAAGATATTATAATTGGTTTGAGGGTCTGGTATGCTGTAAGGGTCTAAATTCGTTTTTCCCATATGTTAGACTGAACTACGCCAGCAATCTTTACTGTGGGCTTTCCTTGTGGCTCAACTGGTAAAGAATCTGCCTGCCATGCGGGGGACCTGGGTTCAATCCCTGGGTTGAGACGATCCCCTGGAGAAGGAAAAGGCTACCTACTCCAGTCTTTTAGCCGGGAGAATTCCGTGGACTGTATAGTCCATGGGGTCACAAAGAGTCAGACACGACTGAGCAACGTTCACTTGCACTGTTGTAAAGTATGCCTTCCACTCACTCAGCAATCTGCAATACCACCACTGTCATGTCCAATATATATTCACTATCTATTATATGTTACATATAAACATAGCGATTTAATTGATTCTATTCTACTTCACTTGGGCTATTTGTCTATATATTGTCAGTATCATCCCTATAATAAGTTCTGATATCTGTTAAAATAAGTTCTAGATCTTATTACTCTTCAGGAGTTTTCCAGTTGGTCTTGATATTTTGATCTTCCATATCATTTCAAAATAATTTGAGATCCAAGATGTTTAAAATGTAATTATTGTAAAACCATAGAGTGATTTGGGTAAAGTTGACATCTTTATGATATAAGGTCTTCTGGTTCCTGAATATGTTATATCTTTTGATTTATTTAAGTCTTCTTGGATGTCTGTCATTAATATTTTATTATTTTATTCTATAGAGGTTTTATAAATCATTTAATTTATTCCCAGAGATTTACTATTTCAGTTCAGTTCAGTTCAGTCTCTCAGTCGTGTCCGACTCTTTGCGACCCCATGAATCGCAGCACGCCAGGCCTCCCTGTCCATCACCATCTCCCGGAGTTCACTCAGACTCGCGTCCATCAAGTTGGTGATGCCATCCAGCCATCTCATCCTCGGTCATCCCCTTCTTCTCCTGCCCCCAATCCCTCCCAGCATCGAAGTCTTTTGCAATGAGTCAACTCTTCACATGAGGTGGCCAAAGTACTAGAGTTTCAGCTTTAGCATCATTCCTTCCAAAGAAATCCCAGGATTGGTCTCCTTCAGAATGGACTGGTTGGATCTCCTTGCAGTCCAAGGGACTCTCAAGAGTCACCACAGTTCAAAAGCATCAATTCTTCAGCACTCAGCCTTCTTCACAGTCCAACTCTCACATCCATACATGACCACAGGAAAAACCATAGCCTTGACTAGATGGACCTTAGTCGACAAAGTCATATCTCTGCTTTTGAATATGCTATCTAGGTTGGTCATAACTTTTCTTCCAAGGAGTAAGCGTCTTTCAGTTTCATGGCTGCAATCACCATCTGCAGTGATTTTGGAGCCCCAAAAATAAAGTCTGACACTGTTTCCACTGTTTCTCCATCTATTTCCCATGGAGTGGTGGGACCAGATGCCATGATCTTCGTTTTCTGAATGTTGAGCTTTAAGCCAACTTTTTCACTCTCCTCTTTCACTTTCATCAAGAGCCTTTTTAGTTCCTCTTCACTTTCTGCCATAAGGGTGGTGTCATCTGCATCTCTGAGGTTATTGATATTTCTCCCAGCAATCTTGATTCCAACGTGTGTTTCTTCCAGTCCAGTGTTTCTCATGATGTACTCTGCATATAAGTTAAATAAGCAGGGTGAACTAAATACTCTGTATTACAGCACAGTTTCTAATCATCAGTTCAGTTCAGTCACTCATTCATGTCCAACTCTTTGAGACCCCATGGACTGCAGCATGACAGGCCTCCCAGTCCATCACCAACTCCTGGAGTTTACTCAGACTCATGTCCATTGAGTTGGTGATGCCATCCAACCATCTCATCACATGCCATCCCCTTCTCCTCCTGCCCTCAATCTTTCCCAGCATCAGGGTCTTTTCCAGTGAGTCAGTTCTTCGCATCAGGTGGCCAAAGTATTGGCGTTCCAGCTTCAACATCAGTCCTTCCAATGCACAGCCAGGACTGATTTCCTTTAGGATGGACTGGTTGGATCTTGTTGCAGTCCAAGGGACTCTCAAGAGTCTTTTCCAACACCACAGTTTAAAAGCATCAGTTCTTCGGTGCTCAGCTTTCTTTTTGTCCAACACTCACATCCATACATGACTACTGGAAAAACCAAAGCTTTGACTAGACAGACCTTTGTTGGCAAAGTAATGTCTCTGCTTTTTAATATGCTGTCTAGGTTGGTCATAACTTTTCTTCCAAGGAGCAAGCGTCTTTTTATTTCATTGCTGCAATCACCATCTGCAGTGATTTTGGAGTCAATAAATAAATAAATAAAATCTGTCACTGTTTCCCCATCTATTTGCCATGAAGTGATGCGACCAGATACCGTGATCTTAATTTTCTGAATGCTGAGTTTTAATTTGTTTATTCACTTGGTGTCCTGCTACTTTACTTGATATTCAGTTACTTTAATGTTTATCAGTGTATTCTTTTGGATTTTCTATGTGCATAATTGTATTAGCTGCAAATGACAGTTTTTTCCTTTCCCTTGCTTCCTTTTTGTTCTCTCTCTCTCACTCTTTTTTTTTTTTTCTTCTGTTCTCTTGCTTTGCTGACCAGGACTTGTATCATAATGTTGGATAGAGGGGTGATAGTGGGCATTTTTGCCTTTTTTCCTATTCTCAAGGGAAATCTATCAATATTTCTTTCTAAAGATATCTTTTTTTCTCTAGCTTTTTGGTAGATACTCTATCAGGCAGTAGAAGTTTTTTTTCTGTTCCATATTTGCCAAGAATATGCATTTTTAATCACAAAATAATGTTGAATTTATTTGGATTCTTAATCTTCATTTTTTGAAGATTTTAAAAAAATTCTTGAATTGGTTAATATGAATGGCATTCAGTGATTCTCTGCCTCTTCTATGCTTTTTGAAGCTATAAAAATGTCTAAGTAATAGTTATGCTGTCCATCACGTTGACATTGTAGAACTTTGGGGCCCCAGTTCCATGGGGAACTCAGTTTAGCCATCCAAATGGAGATTTATAGACCCTAGGGTTCAACGTGTGTCCCTAGGATGGAATACCCTGAATGTCTGCTTACCTTTCTACTTTCCTTTAGTCATTTTGTTTTTGTCTTGAAATATTCCTTAGTGTCTTGCCAGCTTATCATGCATTTGGAAAGATTTTTTTTTTAATATTTTAGTTAGTGTGCTTAGTGGTTTCCCACAGCTTGGTTCATCAGGGTATTTATCGCACATACTGTTGGATACAGAAATCTAATACATTATTTATTTTTAAAATTTTCTTTCTGTTTGTATTAAATCTAAGTGAAGCATGCATTAGTGTTCATTATATTTTCCTGTAATTTTTATATTTTTTGACAATAAAAGCCCGGTAGTTTTGTGTTTTTTAAGAGATATTCTGCTTACCAGTGAAAGCATTTAGCCCACATTATAATCTTTGACTTTTTTCCCCTTTAGGTTACTCACATCTCCCTTCCATGTCAAAGTCATTTTCCCTGGGGCACTTCCAAGGGGAATCTTTCACCTCTTTCATTGCATGTTTGATGGTGAGAAACCCCAGAGCTCTAAGCAGAAGCCTGGGGGCTCCTCTGCTGCTTTTCTGTGTAGAGTGATAACTGTTAAATCTTCAGACAAACTTCCTATCGTTTAAAAAATTTCTCTGTGAAAGTCACCTGCCCCTTCACTCCTTTTTCTCTGGGGGAGGGGGAGTGAGTTAGAGAGACTTTCTCTAAAATATTAAATTGGAGAGGACTCGACTCTTGCTATAACCAAACCAAAAGCAGCAGACGCTGGGCTAAAGGTGTAAGGTGGGGTGGGGGCAGCGAAGTATACTAGATACTGGAAAAAAATCCAACTGTATCTGAACTTTTATAAATATGCTATAAATGTTAAAGTTCCTTCCTGAAAAGTTACTGAGTTTATACTCCACTCCAAGCCCGTTCTCCATTGCGAATGCAGCATTCCTCCCTTTATTCCCTGATTTCTGCTTCCAAATACAGGCTGAAGGCGTTACATTGTCCAGGACTGAACTACCTTTTGTATCATAGAACATGCCCAGAAATCTTGCCATCTGTTGAATGACTGACTATGAGGGAAAGGACTCCCATGAGGTGCTGCAGGGGCTGAGCTTTGTGAAGCTGAGCTTTCTTAAAAGGACCTGTGTAGGCTTCAGATATGTTTTACAGTTAGAATTGCAGCTGGACCAGAATAAACATAAAATCTGATTACATTTAAAATTTAGAATATATTTGCTCTATTACTTTTTAAATATATCTATAAAATCTGTATCCATTTCTTTGTATTTACCTGTTAAAAAGTAAAAAGATAGGCAATTTTTTCTAACTACATATATGGGGTGGGGGAGTACTTTTACAGCCATTGATATGGGATTCTTTTCTTCAGAATACTATATGTCTACTATATTTAGGATTCTGTATGTGTCTATTTTGGCTCCACTTTTTCAGGAAGGAACTTTAACATTTATAGCATATTTACAAAAGTTCAGATACAGTTGGATTTTTTCCAGTATCTAGTATAATTTGCGGAGAAGGCAATGGCAACCCATTCCAGTACTCTTGCCTGGAAAATCCCATGGACGGAGGAGCCTGATAGGCTGCAGCCCATGGGGTCACTAAGAGTCGGGCATGCCTGAGTGACTTCATTTTCACTTTTCACTTTCATGCATTGGAGAAGGAAATGGCAACCCACTCCAGTGTTCTTACCTGGAGAATCCCAGGGACGGGGGAGCCTAGTGGGCTGCCGTCTATGGGGTCACGCAGAGTCGGACACGACTGAAGTGACTTAGCAGGAGCAGCAGTAGTATAATCTGAGCATTCTCCTTCATTTTAAGGACTCAGGATCAAATGTTAATTTTCTTTTTAAACCATGTATTCAATATTTTTAAATATATGTAAACAGAACTAATGATAAGACTGAAGGACAGTGAAGTTAGTCAAAATGTGGCATCACATGATGGCCACATTTTAAATGCCATTTTCCATTTTAAATGCCATTTTCCATTTTAAATTCTTCTAATAAAAGCTTTCAATTTGGTGTTTTAACTTCCTAGGGAATACAATAACTGTTGCTGATTTTTAAAGCGTTTTCATTTTTGGTCTTTTATTTTCTTCTGTAAACTTCATCCACTGCCTTGCTGTCATATTTTTTCAAAGCAAATCCCAGATAAAGTGCAGCTTTGCATTTCTGTACCATTAAAAAAAAACCAAACAAACAAAAAAACAAAGTATGCAATTTAAGTTTTCAATAAAATACAGGCCAGCATCATATAAATGCCAGTCTTTCTTGCTTTTTATGTTTAGATTCCTCTTGAGTAGCTCAGAAAATTTCACTCAAAAAATACTGAATATATATACAGTTGCAAAAGAAAATTAACCTTTTGACCTTGTGAGTCCTTAAAATGCAAGAGAACGCTCATATTATATTCACTGCTGGAAAAATATAACTGTATCTGAAATTTTATGAGTTTGTTAAAACTGTCAATTTGTTGTTGTTTAGTCGCTAAGTCATATCCAACTCTTTGTGACCCCATGGACTATAGCCTCCAAACAAAAATACTGGCATGGGTTGCCATTTCCCTTTCCAGGGGATCTTCCCAACCCAGGGATCAAACCCATGTCTTCTGCATTGGCAGGTATTGGCAGGCAGATTCTTCACCATTGAGCCACCAGGGAAGCCGTCTGTCAAAGTTCTTTCTGAAAAAGTGGAACTAAAATAGATATACATAGAGTCCTATTGTGAGTGAGATCATAGTAAACATGTTTTAGCAATAAAGTATTTTTTGATAAAATTATGCATATTTTTGGAGGAGGGCGGGAAGATGGCGGAGGAATAAGATGGGAGACCACTTTCTCCCACACAATTTCATC
>SJYV01013855.1:0-11532 GCA_006410875.1 Neotragus pygmaeus
TATACTGAATACAATCATCAGGGTCATCCTTCTAAACATCAGTTGACTCACATGTTCTCTATGCAAATCTGATAGCTTTCCCTCTCACTCAAGAGTGTAAATCCAAAGTCATTCTCATGTTCTTCCAGTCCCTACAAGATGTAGCTGCCTGCTGCCTCTATGACCTCCTTCCTCTCCTCTCACCAAACACCAGCCCCCACCTCTGTATCAGCCATACCAGTTCCTGGTCCTCAAACCAAGCATGTTTCTACCTCAGAGCCTCTATATTCTGTCCCCCCTGCCTGTAACACTCTCCTCTCAAATAAACATAAGCTCCCTACCATTTTCCTTACATTTTTTCCACAAAATGTCGCCTTCTTAGGGAGCCCACCTCTGATCTCCCCATATAAAATAGTACTGTCCTACTTCCCTTACTCCCTACATACTTTATCCTGCTTTGTATTTCTTCATAATACTTATCACAATATAGCAGTGAGTTGAGGATAAACTCTTAAGTCTGGGAGACAGAAAAGTGATTACTCGTTTGTCTCAAAAGTATTGGTATTTTCTGGTAAACGTCCTCTCCCAACCTGCCCCTCAAAAGTAAGCTACCTTAAGAACAGTTTATTTTGTTCAACGTTAATCTCCATAGGCTCCACAGCAAAGCCTAATACACAGTAGCTCAATTTATCTGTTGAATAAATATACTGAATGAATGACAGTAAAAAGCATTAATCTGTAATCCTTAAGTAGTTCAAAGGTAAGAGACAGATAGGCCAAGAAGGTCCACTGAAGTTTCTGATTCTTCTAGGGAATCTTATTTCTGTATTTACAGCACTTCTTGTCCATCAGAGGCACCTGTGACATCTTTTAATGTTGTCTTGAAAGACTCTTTAACATTTCGTTCTGTTTACTATCTAACCCCATCTACGTGACTTAAAGCTATTTTTATGCTCCCTGACAAACTACTCCATCCCCAAACCTAGAGTTTATAGTGTCTTGCACATCTGCACAGGCCCTCAATCATGACTGACTGATGTTAACTGAGTACTATGAAGTTATGTTTGAATATAAATTTCACTGTTTGTAAACAAAAGTTTAGGTCACCCCTTAACAAACCAACTCAGTTTTAGAACATGAATTCAATAAGGACTTACTCCTGATAGTCACATTCCACAAATGCTTGTTGAGTTATATAATTCAGCCCTCAATAGTGATGATGCCTTCGCAAACACTACACGATTAACTATTTAACATACAGTTTTAGTTTAATTTTTAAGGAGTCTTGTACTCAAGTCTAAAACTCCCAGAAGATGAAGACCAAAGGATAAAAACAATAAATCTAAGCAAGATTTCCTAATTTCTTTAATCTAGTACTTGAAATTTCTAGAACCTTTTACAGATGAAAAATTTTCATGCAAATTCAATGCCCAAATGCTTGAGAAGGAAATGGTAACCACTGCAGTGTTCTTGCCTGAAGAATTCCATAGACAGAGGAGCCTAGTGGGCTATGGTCCACGGGGTCGCAGAGGTGGACACAACTGAGCAACTAACACTACACTAATGCACAAATGACTAGTGTCTAGATACCAATAAAGAAAAATTTGACAATGCACATATTTTTCTGAACCATAAACAAAACCATACATACAGCTGTTTAGTACCCTTTCCTATAAAAACTAAAAGTAACCAACTTAATTTTATTGAGATCTTATTCTAGCTGTTGCCGCTAGGTTGCTTCAGTCATGTCCGACTCTGTGCAGACGGCAGCCCACCAGGCTCCCCCGTCCCTGGGATTCTCCAGGCAAGAACACTGGAGTGGGTTGCCATTTCCTTCTCCAACGTATGCAAGTGAAAAGTGAAAGTGAAGTTGCTCAGTTGTGTCTGACTCTTTGCAATCCCATGGACTGCAGACTACCAGGCTCCTCCGTCCATGGGATTTTCCAGGCAAGAGTACTGGAGTGGGGTGACATTGCCTTCTCCCTATTCTAGCTAAGAATTTGCATTCAATTTGATCTCATTTTTAAAGGTCTATTTTTCCCCATTTTTAGCATTTATCGCTTGTTCATTTTTCATTTTTATGATTTAAGTATTTTATCAATTCTTAAATTTCATACATATTATATGCAAAATATGGTGGTCTAAAATGAAGCTGAACTAAATCTAAATTTATATTAAGAATTTTATGTAAATGATATTTATTTAAAAAAATAAAGCAGTCTCTTTACCCATCATTAAAATACTATCCTTATTTATATCTTTTATATAAAAAATTAATACTAATCTAGCTAACAAAAAAATGGCATCAGATTCTCCAAAACATTAGGTATTAACTATTTATATTAAGCTCATTAAAATCTGACATTAATATTTCTTTCTTGCAGGAAATAAGAGATGATTTAATGATATATAACACTTTAAAATATTCAACTCTACTTTTCATTTTTTAACCACATCTGTTAAAACAAAAAGAAAACCTATGTTAATTTATTCTGCAGCCTAAAGTTCAACTTATGCAACATCTGTTTATCTTGGAAAAGTCCTAATAATCAGCTCTGCACATACTTAGGGATTATCCATTTGCATTTTATTATATTTTATTATTTCCTTACACATAGTCACACCATTCCAAATTCATTATTTTTAACTGCAGTTTATAAGCAGATAAAAATATAGTTTTATGGTAGACATCAAATTTAGACAATGATGCAAAACTCACAATGTTAACTGAAAAATAATGATATAAACTACTAAAAACACAATTGGTGTGTCTTTATTCTATAGGTTATTTCTTACTTATATTATTCAAAAAAGATTTGAGGTGGCTTATTAATATATGCAAAGCATACAATAATTTAATTAAGCTTTAATTATTAATTTTAAAAACTAAGTGTGTGTGTTTAGAAGGTAAGAGTGAATAATGAAATGAAGGGAAAAACGAAATAGGAAAAAATAATATGAAGCCCAGACATACAGAATATTCCTCAAAGTACTCTGTGTAAGATTATAAAACTAAAGCCAATATTAACGTCAAAAAAAAAGAGAGAGAGAGAGAAAAAGTCCTGAAAAGGAAGGACTACTGAGAAGCCAATTCCACTGTGATGAGAGAGGCTGGAAGGAAAGGCGATGACACTCTTAAAAGGCAAAGATCAGGTAACAGATCAAACCCAGGGAAAAGAAAGGCCAGAACATCAGAATTCTACTGTGAAGCAAGGAAGGGAAAAATGGAAATGGTGACATTTTCATTTCTTTCTTTCTTTTATTCAAAATAACTGATTCTTCTTTTCCTTCTTTTAATACATGATAAAAACACTACTTCATTTGATCTATGTATATGGATGAGCTACAGTGAAAGGAAATTAACTGCCAATTTCTTAGGCTGGTTGTAGCAAACTGTTTGTTAGCTGCTGACTCCCCCAGCCATTCCCTACCAACATATTCCGTTTGTGTAAAATTCATTTTCTCTGACAGAAACTGAAAATATCAGGTTTCACCAATTCATCTTATCACACTGCTAATGATAGCCATAATGACTATTTTGACACATGAGATAATGGGACAATCTACTGAATATATGAGAAAATTTTTCAGTCCTAATGATAAGAGAACCCTCTCCCCTCCTCCTCTGTTTTGAATTATATAATGAAAGAACACAGTGCTTACTTAGAGCTATTCCAGTAATATTGAGACCATGAGACAACAAGGTTAGGAACCAAAAAGAAAAGCATATTGATGTTGGTAGAATAGAAGAATAAAAAAAGACTTAATCACTGAGCTTCTGAAACAACCCCAGAACTACTATTGTTTATGTCTCCTGTCATGAGATAGTTAACACATGGCCACCACAGTTAAGTACCCTATTACTTCCTTCCAAAAGCCTAGATAGGTACAACATCAAAAAGATTAACAACCAAAACACTTATCATAAAAGTCACATGCACACTGGTAGTAGACTCCACATGTGTCTCTGAAATTTCCAGAAAACGAAAGAAGTTATTGCAATCAGTAACATAATTCACAATATCAGAAACCAGTTAATAAGCAAACACACAGCTACACCTACTATTAAGAACTGAGAGAAAGAACACTACATAATGTACTGAGAACAGGCTCATCAACATTCTCAGTTTAAACAAAAGAAAAAAAATCAATAAGGCTTTCAACAACAAAAGTATAAAAAGTACACATCAACTAAATGAATAGCAGTTAAGAATCAAAATAATTTTATCCAAGAACATAAACATCTAATAATATGGCTCATGTAAATGTTTGGAGCAGTTAATAATCTGTATAAATTCCAAGTAAATTATATTTCTTACAGTCATACTTCAAAAAAAAAGTTAAATATCATTCTTAAAGAAATACCAAAGTGAAAGTGATCTCTCTGCTAACAGGTAACCAAGCTGGAGGAAGTAGTGAGCAACTTGTGCAAACCAAAGAGACACATGTATGAATAAAGTTATTCTAATACAAGAAAAGGTACCAAGGAAATACCCTCAGACAATGCCCATAGATAAATAGGAAATCAAAGCAAGGATAAATAGGAAGTCAAATTGCAATTCACTACACACAAAATGATGGTCTGAAAACTGACTTTACTCTAGAACTCTTTTCTTAATGAAATCTTAAAAAAAAAAAAAAAGACCTTAAATGCTAAACAGCCAATCCCATACAAGGTGAATGATAGAAGGGATTGGTCCCTCAACTTGTATTCTAATCGTTGAGAACACAGTGAAAAATAATAACAAAATACCCCTGTCCTCATGAATCTATGTCCTAATGAAAGTGACAGACAATAAACAAAATAAAAAGAATCATACATTATTATCACACACCATAATCAAGTGGGATTTATTCCAGGGATGCAAAGATTTTTCAGTATCTATAAGCCATCAATGTGATATATCATAATAACAAATTGAAAAATAAAAACCATATGATCATCTTTACAGATGCAGAAAAACCTTCTGACATAATTCAACATCTATTTATAATTTCTCTTCAGAAAGTGGACATAGAAGGAACACTCCTCGACATAAAAAAGGCCATTTATGATAAATCCACAGCTAACATCATAATCAAGGGTGAAAAGCTGAAAGCATTTCCTATAAGATCAGGAGATCAGGAACAAGATAAGGATGCCAACTTGTACCACTTTTATCCAATATAGTTATTTTGGAAGTCTTCAACACAGCAATCACAGAAGAAAAAGAAAAGGAATTCAAATTGAAAAAGAAGTAAAACTGTCACTGTTTGCGTGTTATATTGGTGCTCTACCTAGAAATTCCTAAAGACATTACCAGAAAACTACTAGAGCTGTAGAGGACAGTGGTTAGGTTAGTTTAAAAGGGAAGAAAGCAGCAGAAAAGAGAATAGAAACCGTTATGGGAGCAGGAGGATTGCAACTTTAGTCAGGGTGACCAAGAAAAGCCACAGTGAGTAGCAGATATAGAATGAGGACCTGAAAAAAAGTGAGGGAATCAGCCATGTGGGGGAAAGGCAGCCCATGCAAGGAAACAAACACAGAGGCCCAGAGCAGGAGTCCACCTGGCCAATCATTCAAGGAGCAACACGTGAGCCAATGAGGCTGAATGAGGAAAACGATAAACTCAGGGAGGTAATGTGAAGCCAGATCACACAGACCCTTATAGATCAGCAGAGAAACTGGCCTCTAGTCTGAATCAGATGGAAAGCCACTGAAGGCTTTTGAGCAAAGGAGTGACCAGATCTGACTTGGATTTTAATGGGATAATACTAGCTACAACTGAAAATGTCCTCTGTTCTCTACGAAAAGGCTTGACATCAAAGTATGACCTAAAAGCCAAATCTGGCACTGCCTGTTTTTGGAAATACACTTTTATTTGAACACAGCCATGTTCATTTGTTTATATATTGTCTATGGATTTTTCATAATCGGTGGCAAAGTTAAATAGTTACACACAAGCCATAGGCCCACAAAGCCTAAAATATTTACTATCTGGCTCTTTATAGTAAAAAGAAAAAATTGCCACCCTCTGCTCTAGCAAGACAAGGCTAGAAAGAGCTGGGAGGTTATTATATTAATCCAGGTGACAAAAGAAGACTTGGGACTAGGGCACAGCAATGAACTTAGCAAGAAGACATTGAACATGTACTAGATATACTTTGAAGACAGGATATGCTAATGGATTAGATATGGAGTGTGAGAGAAAGTGATCTGCATAACTGTCAGAATTCATCCAGAATAATTATTAAAAATAATGCCTAAAACAGCCATATAAAAATATTACTGAAGATCTCATACAAAATATCTACTTTTAAGGGATGTAACTTCTTCATTAATTCATTTAAAAATATTTTGATCCTACAAGAGCCATTCTTACCAATCCTGGTTCTTTTAGAAATATTAAGGCATCAGTTCAGTGCCAAATATCTAATTTGAGCCTTTGAAATTTAATCCATGAATGATTTAAATCCATTAAATCAAAGATTGTAGGAAATAAATCGATACATAATTTCACATTATTTCAAAAAGAATTTCTTACATGGTAACATTATAACAATGTTCACAGTACCAAAATCATACTTTATCATAGAAGAAACTACCATATGGTTTAAGTAAAAGATAAGGAATCTTAAGGCTAACTATATGATGTGAAACATAAGTTGCAATCAGCATAACTGGCCCTGTTTTATAGTTTGCTTTTAACAATAAGATACATTTTGTCATGAAGCGAAGTGAAGTCACTCAGTCATGTCCAACTCTTTGAGACCCCACGGACTGTAGCCTACCAGGCTCCTCCATCCATGGGATTTTCCAGACAAGAGTACTGGAGTGGGTTGCCATTTCCTTCTCCAGGGGATCTTCCTGACCCAGGGATCGAACCTGGGTGTCCCTCATTGTAGGCAGATACTTTACCGTCTGAGCCACCAGGGTCATAACATGGTTAAATATTCTAAATAATCTAGAATTTTCACAAAATGAGTCAAAAGCAATAGAATAGATCTCACTAATAGGATAAAGTACTATGGCAGATGGCTATAAAAAGATGTGAAAAGTATGCTAGGGTGTATGATGTCACTGGATGAAACCAAAGTACTCACTCTCTTTTTCAACCTTTCTTTGACTGCCTATACAAAACAACCATTAAGAAGTAAGAAATCCAACTTAATAAAACAGTCTTTTAAAAAAGTGCTTTCTCTAATGTCATAAAACTGAAACAGAAGATAAGGCATACCCACAAACAGCAGATCTATTCTGATTTAAAATTTATTTTTTCATCAAATATGCATTACATAAATCTTAATCTACAGAAGTACAACCAGGAAAAGTAGCCAAGAAGTTCATTTTAACAAGATGTTTACTGACAAGAGCAAACTTCATTGATATTGATTCAAGCCAAGTCTTGTATTTTAAAACCCTATTTTTCAACTATATAACTGTTTACAAGAAGAAACCACAAATACATGCAAATATGCTTTAAATCGTTTTCCCAAAAAGAGTTTATTTAACAAGATGGGGAGAGAAAAATCACACTTCATTATTCCAAAATTCAGAATTCCTACCTAATCAATCGAAGGAGGGAGCAAGGCAAGGAAAAAACTTCAGGCCCAGTTTCCACATCATGATATACCTAACTTTCCCTGTAAATTTCCCCAGATTATTTCAAAGATATATAGATATTCAGATCACAAACTGCAAGCTATTTATTCAGTGTAATACTGTATTTTGTTTGTTTTAATTTGAATGCCTTTAGATGTGGAGATGCAATCTCTAAATCACTATGGACCCCATTATACCCCCTAGTCCCATACATGGCTGCTTCACACGTTTTCATTAATTAAATGGCTGCTGCTGCTGCTAAGTCACTTCAGTCGTGGCCGACTCTGTGCGACCCCATAGACAGCAGCCCACCAGGCTCCCTGGTCCCTAGGATTCTCCAGGCAAGAACACTGGAGTGGGCTGCCATTTCCTTCTCCAATGCATGAAAGTGAAAGTGAAGTTCCTCAGTCCTGTCCGACTCTTAGTGACTGTCTACCAAAGATAATGATGGATGGCACTATATAAAGAGACCCAAACTACCAAAGTATAAAAGGCAAAGTCCTCTCAACAAATTCTAAAAGATATGGCTACAAAAAAACCATCCTGGCTACAAAGTTCAAAGTTTCCAGAAGTAAAGTCATAACCTTAATCTACAGATTCTCTGATCCAGATAGTCACTGATATTTATCTGATCTGCTGAGTCTTACTTCTTTTATCTCTCTGGATTTCTGCTAACCATCTTGAGTAATTTGTTGTTGTTCAGTCACTCATTCATGTCCAACTCTTTGTGATCTCATGGACTGCAACACACCAGGCTTCCCTGTCCTCTACCACATCTCAGAGCTTGCTCAAACTCATGTCCACTGAGTCAGTGATGTCATCCAACCATTTCGTCTTCTGTCATTCCCTTCTCTTCCTGCCTTTGATCTTTCCCAGCATCAGAGTCTTTTCTAATGAGTGGGCTCTTTGCATCAGGTGGCCAAAGTATTGGCGCTTCAGCTTTAGCATCAGTCCTTCCAATGAATATTTAGGACTGATTTCCTTTAGGATTGACTGGTTGGATCTCCTTGCAGTCCAAGGGACTCTCAAGAATCTTCTCCAACACCACAGTTCAAAAGCATCAATTCTTTGGTGCTCACCTTTCTTTATGGTCCAACTCTCAATCCATACATGACTACTTGAAAAACCATAGCTTTGCCTTGTCAGCAAAGTAATGTCTCTGCTTTTTAATAAGCTGTCTAGGCTGGTTATAGCTTTTCTTCCAAGGACCAGGCATCTTTTAATTTCATGGCTGCAGTCAGCACTGCAGTGATTTTGGAGACCAAGAAAATAAAGTCTGTACTGTTTCCACTGTTTCCCCAACTATTCATCATAAAGTGATGGGACGGGATGCCATGATCTTAGTTTTTTTAATGTTGAGTTTTAGGCAAGCTTTTTCACTCTCCTCTTTCACTTTCATCAAGAGGCTCTTTAGTTCCTCTTCACTTTCTGTCATAAGGGTAATACAATCTGCATATTTGAGGTTATTGATATCTCTCATGGCAATCTTGATTCCAGCTTGTGCTTCAGCCAGCCTGGCATTTTGCATGATGTACTCTGCATATAAGTTATATAAGCAGGGTGACACTATACAGATTTGACGTACTCCTTTCCCAATTTTCAACCAGTCTGTTGTTCCATGTCCAATTCTAATTGTTGCTTCTTGACCTGCATACAGGTTTTGCAGGAGGCAGGTAAAGTGGTCTGGTATTCCCATCTCCTGAAGTATTTTCCACACAGTCAAAGGCTTTGGGGGTAGTCAATGAAGCAGAAGTAGATGTTTTTCTGGAATTCTCTTGCTTTTTCTATAATTGAACAGATGTTGGCAATTGGATTTCTGGTTCCTCTGCCTTTTCTAAATCCAGCTTAAACATCTGGAAGTTCTCAGTTCACGTACTGCTGAAGCTTGGCTTGGAGAATTTTGAGAATTCCTTTGCTAGCATGTGAAATGAGTGCAATTGTGTAGTAATTTGAAAATTCTGTGGCATTGCCCTTCTTGGGACTGGAGTGAAAACTGACCTTTTCCAGTCCTGTAGCTACTGCTGAGTTTTCCAAATTTGCTGGCATACTGAATGCAACACTTTCACACCATCATCTTTTAGGATTTGAAAGAGCTCAACTGGAATTCCATCACCTCCACTAGCTTTGTTCGTAGTGATGCTTCCTAAGGCCCACTTGTCTTCACACTCTAAGATGTCTGGTTCTAGGTGAGTGATCACACCACTGTAGTTATCTGGGTCATGAAGATCTTTTTGTATAGTTCTTCTGTGTACTTTTGCCACCTCTATCTTTTGCTTCTGCTAGGTCCATATCATTCCTGTCCTTTATTGTACCCATCTTTGCATGAAATGTTCCCTTGGTATCTCTAGTTTTCCTGAAGAGATCTCTAGTCTTTCCCATTCTATTGTTTTCCTCTATTTCTTTGCATTGATCACTGAGGAAGGCTTTCTTATCTCTCCTTGCTATTCTTTGGAACTCTTCATTCAGATGGATATCTTTCCTTTCTCCCTTGCCTTTTGCTTCTCTTCTTTTCTCAGCTATTTGTAAGGCCTCCTCAGACAAACATTTTGTCTTTCTGCATTTCTCTTTCTTGGGGATAATTTTGATCACTGCCTCCTGTACAACGTCATGATTCTTTGTCCATAGCTTTCCAGATTAGATCTGTCTATCATATCTAATCCCTTGAATCTATTTGTCACTTCCACTGTATAAATAGTAAGGGATTTGATCTAAAGGTCATGTCTGAATTACCTAGTGGTTTTCCCCACTTTGTTCAATTTAAGTCTGAATTTTGCAATAAGGAGTTCATGATCTGTGCCACTGTCAGCTCCAAGTCTTGTTTTTGCTGACTGCATAGAGCTTCTCCATCTTTGCTTGAAATGAATATAATCAATCTGATTTTGGTTCTGGCCATTTGATGATGTCCATGTGTAGAGTCATATCTGTGTCATTGGAGGAGGGTGTTTGCTATGACCAGTGAGTAATCTACATGACCCCATTATACAACTGCTCCTCTATATAGGTCTACCAAATAGCTGTGAAAATGTGTAATGTCCCTTTAGTACTCTTCTTCAATTAATCAAATTACAACTCATAATCAGAGACTGGCACAAAAACAGATACATGTGCCCAAATTATAATCCCAATAGGATCAATTCATTGGTAAAATATGTCCCTTAAAATTGGCTCAAAAATTTTTCTTCATGAGATTATCTTTTTTACTTGTTTCTTGCCTATCAAATAAAACGGAGTAAGATGAAAACCCGACATAAAAAAAATATTTTTACATGACACTGAAAATTTACCCAATAAAGTAGCATAACAATAGAGGCTTAGATATTACCATATCTCTTCCAAATATAAAGTAAAAATTATAGAACACCCAATTACCTATTNTGGAGTAAGATGAAAACCCGACATAAAAAAAATATTTTTACATGACACTGAAAATTTACCCAATAAAGTAGCATAACAATAGAGGCTTAGATATTACCATATCTCTTCCAAATATAAAGTAAAAATTATAGAACACCCAATTACCTATTTATATAAAAAGCTTAAAAAAAGAAAACAAAATTTGGTCTCAGGATCCCTTACAGCAGTAAAAGGTTTTGAAGACCTGCAAGTTTATGTGAGTTACAGTTACCATATTAGAATTTAAAATTGACAAATTTTTTAAGTATTCATTTATTTTAAAATAACAATAAGCCCACTACATGTTAATAAAAATAACAATTTAATAAAAAATACTAAGATTTGCATACATAAAAATTTTTAGTGAGAAGAGTGACACTGTTTTACATTTTTGCAAGTCTCTTAATATCTAGATTAAAAGAAGACAGCTGGATTTTCAAAACTGCTTCCACATTCAAATGCTTATATTGTTACATGCTATATAATCTCTGGAAATCTCCACTATTACTTGTGAGAAAATTAAGAGCAAAAAAAGTACGTATTATTTTCATACTGTTATTGCCAGACTTTATTTTTTT
>SJYV01013867.1:0-14684 GCA_006410875.1 Neotragus pygmaeus
TAAATTAATTAATTAATTAAAAAAAAAGAGAGGATGGACTTAGCAGTGTAAAGGATGCGTTCTAGAAGAAATGGTACTGATGCTAAAGTCTGTAGAATGAGTAAGAATTAGGCTGGTGAAAAGGCAGGCATGGTAAAGGGAAGTGAAAGTGCCAAGCACAACAATGAAAGGTGTGAGGAACAGGAAACAGGGTACTGAGGTTGGAACAGAGTGGGAAGGCATGGCTTGGGATGCAGAATAATGACGTTGAAGAGGATGATATTGATACTCCCTCCAAGGTTCTTGGATCCCATTTACCATTGTGTGCCCCTCACCTCAGTATGCATTTTTTGGAAAATTGAGGTAGAGTCGATGTAAAATATTAGTTACAGGTGTACAGGACTTCCCAGGTAGTGCCAGTGATAAAGAACCCGCCTGCCAATGCAGGAGACATAAGAGTCTGGGATTTGATCCCTAGGTCAGGAAGATCCCCTGGAGGAGGGCAAGGCAACCCATGGAGAATCCCATGAACAAAGGAGCCTGGCAGGCTCCTGCCCATAGGGTCACAAAGAGTCGGACACGACTGAGCAACTGAGCGTGCATGCACGCACAGGTGTGCAATATAGGATTCCACAATTTTTTAAGGTTATACTCCATTTATAGTTATTTAAAATGTTGGCTATATTCCTCATGTTGTATAGTATATCCTTGTAGTTTATTTTATACATAATAGTTTATTTCTCTTAATCCACTACACCTATATTACCCCTTCACCGTTTCCTCTTTCCACTGGCAACCAAGAGTTTGTTCTCTAGATCTGTGAGTCTGCTTCTTTTTTTTGATATATTCCTTGCTGCTTCTGCTGCTAAGTCACTTCAGTCGTGTCCGACTCTGCGTGACCCCATAGACGGCAGCCCACCAGGCTCCCCCGTCCTTGGGATTCTCCAGGCAAGAATACTGGAGTGGGTTGCCATTTCCTTCTCCAATGCATGAAAGTGAAACGTGAAAGTGAAGTCACTCAGTCGTGTCCAAGTCTTAGCAACCCCATGGACTGCAGCCCACCAGGCTCCTCCATCCATGGGATTTTCCAGGCAAGAGTACTGGAGTGGGGTGCCATTGCCTTCTCTGGATATATTCCTTAGTTTGTTGTATTTTTTAGATTCCACATGTAAGTCATATCATACAGTATTTGTCTTTCTCTGTTTGACTCATCTCAGCACAATACCCTCCAAGTCCATCCATGTTGCTGCATGTGGCAAAATGTCATGCTTTTGCTTCCAGTAGCCAGAACATGTACTCTTGCCTGGAGAATCCCATGGATGGAGGAGCCTTGTAGGCTCCAGTCCATGGGGTCATGAAGAGTCAGACACGACTAAGCGACTCCACTTTCACTTTTCACTTTCATGCACTGGAGAAGGAAATGGCAACCCACTCCATTGTTCTTGCCTGGAGACTTCCAGAGACGGAGGAGCCTGGTGGGCTGCCATCTATGGGGTCGCACAGAATTGGACATGACTGAAGTGACTTAGCAGCAGCAGCCAGAACATGTGGTTTTTCACAGAGGGCTGTTCCAGAGCTACTGGAGCTCACTTTGAAAGTAAAAGTGAAAATGAAGTCACCCAGTCTTACCTGACTCTTTGTGATCCCATCCATGGGATTCTCCAGGCAAGAGTACTGGAATGGGTTGCCATTTCCTTCTCCAGGGGATCTTCCCAACCCAGGGATCAAACCCAGGTCTCCTGCATTCCAGGCAGACACTTTAACCTCTGAGCCACCAGGGAAGCTCACTTTACCCACTTTCTATCTGGGAATTTACTCTCCCCAGCCACCCATACACATCCTGAGAGCCATCTTTACCCAATAACTAACAGAGGGGGATATGAATAGTCAGCTCTTATCTCTAGTCAGAACAACTCTGGGGTATATCTTACACTTCAGAGTTCCCTTGAGGGATCAGGTCACACTCACCTACTATTGGGCTTGGCTTGAGATCATGCTCTTCACTGGATTTTTACCACCCGTTGTTGTCTGATTTCATCACTCTCTTATATGTCTCCCTTGCTCAGTTATCCATAATAAATCACTTCCACACAGCATCTGCTTCTCAGAAACCCAACCTCAAACAGATGCAGTCAAAAGTCCAACCATGAAAACCCCAGTAAGCCATGTACAGGCATATGGACTTTATCTGGAAGTGATGAGACATTCCAGGAGAGTTTTAAGAGTCATGAAAGGGTCTAGAAATTCAAGGATACTAGTATTTTGAGCTCTTCACTCCCTCAGATGACAGCTCAGCTTGCTTTTCCTATGCATTCAGATAAAGACATAGCCAATCAGGCACCCCAGAGCAGCTGCACTATGGATTTTCTAAAAAAAGTATAAGAGTTTATTTCTGATCTTAGCTTTCCTTAAGAATCTATTTATTATTCACGCTATATTTCTTTGCTTTATTTGCACCTGCCACATCTCCCTCAAAAGTCTGTGACTTTTTTCAGAAGCATTATTCTGTGATTTGTGTGGAATTTTGCATGATGTCACTAATGGATACTTTTTGTTAATACCTTCAACTGCTTTGCTTCATCACTAAAGCAAATAATTTATTCTGACATGTATGTGGAAAGTAGACACTGAGGTGATACCTGCTTCCTTGAGACTTTACGTATGCAGTTTATTGTGGCAAATGTTATTAGCATCTGGTTTCAGATTCTTATGCAATAATTATGCTCTTTCAGTGTATGGAGTGAGGAAGGTCCCATGGTAAAGGACACATAACTCAATCATGGACACTTCACGTGTTCATCCACTTCCACTGAATTCTTCAAAGATTCCTTCGCACAAGCTATATTGCTGTTAATTGTACACTGACATCTCTTAAATGAATTCAGTTGAGGTGAATGGGTGCTATAGAAGACTTTTCACCCAGGGGCTCATGCAAGCCCAGTTTGCCATAGGCAGGAAATAAAAAACATATCAGTTCCACNCTTCAAAGATTCCTTCGCACAAGCTATATTGCTGTTAATTGTACACTGACATCTCTTAAATGAATTCAGTTGAGGTGAATGGGTGCTATAGAAGACTTTTCACCCAGGGGCTCATGCAAGCCCAGTTTGCCATAGGCAGGAAATAAAAAATGTGTATGTGTGTGTGTCTGTGTGTATATGTGATTATGCCATTTGCAAAGTCTTGTTGACAAGTAGAAATGTGGAATTTTTCCCCTTGAGATAAGTGTATTCTCTTGCTGAGGAAATTCTTTTTTTATGGGCTTTGGGATATTTGCCCCAAGTCAGAGATTTATACATTCTGCTGAAAGCCCTCCATGTTACAAACTTGGTTGGCATCAAATCTGTGGAACAGGAAGCTGCCTGCTGAGGTTTAAGTGGGAATATTTGCTCTGAAGATTTGAATAAAGGATGAGCTTAAATGAGGCATATGTGCACAATAAACAAATGTGAATATCGGAAATGTAGGTGCTTGGGGGAAATAAAAGGAATACGTATCCCAGACTGTGGGTAATTCCTCCTATTTCGAACTAGAGAAACATATCTGATAATATAGGATTAGTCTAGCAAGGGTCAGGTCAAGTATGCCACTGGTCACAGAGAGGTCACTAACTCAAGAAAATAAAATAGGAATATTCCAGAGAAAATAAATGCTGAATAGTATAGCAACCTTATTGTTAACAAGATATGACCTCAAATTTTAGAGAGAACAAGCAGAGTGGCATTTTATCTATTTTTAAAAATCTTCCTTAAAAAAAAAAAAAAGAAATTGTGGTGCCAGGGTTTTCTATTCACAAGATGTGGCATTGGACCTCTGTGACATTTCTTTTCAAACAGAGATGATCTCTTAAATTTTTATACTTTGAGAAGACACTACATACATCATTTTACTATCAAATTTCAGAAAATACTAGGGAAAATGTTATCCTTATCTTCATATCCCATGACTTCTATAACTAAGGATTCAGCAAAGCCATCTCCTCATCCCCCAGTATAATGCCACTATTTGCCTCCTAGAAATGTAGAAGCTGCAGTGATACTGGAAGCAAATGATAGCAACGAATCTGAGTCAGGCACTCAGGCTATATGATACAAAATCTGAAGACAGAGCAAGCAAACTGTGTGTGTGCTAAATCACTGCTTTATAGTTCATCTTCACTCAGTTCCTCCGCTAGGTCCAATTTATACCAACCTTCAGTGACCAGTAAAGCTGAAAAATTGCTAGTTGCTCAGTCATGTCTGACTATTCGCTACCCCATGGACTGTATAGTCCATGGAATTCTCCAGGCCAGAATACTGGAGTGGGTAGCCTTTCCCTTCTCCAGGGGATCTTCCCAACCCAGGGATCGAACCCAGGACTCCTGCATTGCAGGTGGATTCTTTACCAGCTGAACCACAAGGGAAGCCCAAGAATACTGGAGTGGGTAGCCTATCCCTTCTCCAGCGGATCTTCCCGACCCAGAAATCAAACTGGGGTCTCCTGCATTGCAGGTGGATTCTTTACCAACTGAGCTACCAGGGAAGCCCTCAATGACCAGAAAAGCTGAAAAATTGCTGTTCTATTATCTGTGAGTTGTACAGTGGAATATCAGCACCAATGCCATTACATGNAAACTGGGGTCTCCTGCATTGCAGGTGGATTCTTTACCAACTGAGCTACCAGGGAAGCCCTCAATGACCAGAAAAGCTGAAAAATTGCTGTTCTATTATCTGTGAGTTGTACAGTGGAATATCAGCACCAATGCCATTACATGGATACCTTGAAGCAATGTTTCAAATAAGGAGCTTGTTTGCTATAGAATGTGTAGCAGTTCCATCGTCAATGTGTCTTCATCTACTGTATGAGATACAGTTGACCCTCAAACAAGATGAGTTTGGACTATATGGATCCACTTATATGCAATATTTTTTCAATAAAAGCCTACTATGGCAGAAAGTGAAGAGGAGCTAGAACACCTCTTGATGAAAGTGAAAGAGGAGAGTGAAAAAGTTGGCTTAAAGCTCAACATTCAGAAAATGAANTTTAAAATGATCTTTTGTCAAGCAAAAAAAAAAAATTGTTTTCGGGTTATGATCAAAAGAAGAGGGAATTCAGGTTAAAACAGTATCATTTTTCCCAACTGTTAACTGTTAAAAAGAATCATTTTACTCTTTCTTGTCCTTCTGAAATACCTTCGGTGTGCCAAGAATGTGACTCTTATGAGCTATATTTCTCTGATGTTAGTATCTATTCTCGGAGAAGGCAACGGCAACCCACTCCAGTACTCTTGCCTGGAAAATCCCATGGATGGAGGAGCCTGGTAGGCTGCGGTCCATGGGCTTGCGAAGTCAGACACGACTGAGTTACTTCACTTTCACTTTTCACTTTCATGCATTGGAGACGGAAATGGCAACCCACTCCAGTGTTCTTGCCTGGAGAATCCCAGGGACAGGGGACCCTGGCGGGCATCTATGGGGTCGCACAGAGTCGGATACGACTGAAGTGACTTAGCAGCAGCAGTAGCAGCAGTATCTATTCTTTCCCTATTCTCACCACAAACAGCAACATGCATTGCAGGAAAAAAAAGCAGTTCTTCTTGGTACTGATCAGGTGGTATATCCAAAGATTAACTTTTTTAAGCTGTGAAACAATTATATCAAGGGAAAGTATGGTGATTATGAGTTTATCTTACTCTTACTTTTTTTATTGTTTAAAGTATAGCTGTGTTAATTAAACTAAGAATGTTGTATTCATTTCAGATGTATGAATCACCCAAAGTGATTCAGCTGTATACAATTGTATACATGTATACTTTTTCAGATTCCTTTCCACTGTAAGTTATTGCAAGATAAAGTTCCCTGTGCTATATTANCTGGCGTGCTGCAATTCATGGGGTCGCAAAGAGTCGGACACGACTGAGCGACTGAACTGAACTGAGTGGTATACAACCCACTCTCTTTGATTGAATCCACCCATACAAAACTTGAATAACAGAGACCCCACTGTAAAGTTACACACGGACTTTCAACTGCTGGGATTTGGTACCCCAACCCCACATTGTTCAAGAATCAATTGTAAATGATGTGGATCAGGAGCCATTCAGGCTAAGGGAGCTTTAGTATTGGGCTTCCCTGGTGGCTTAATGGTAAAGAATCCACCTGCCAATGCAGGAAATGCGAGTTCCATCCCTGGGTGGGAAGATCCCCTGGAGTATGAAACGGCAACCCACTGCAGTATTCTTGCCTGGAAAATTCCATGGACAGAGGAGCCTGGCAGACTACGGTCAATGGGGTCGCAAAGTCAGATATGCCTGAGTGCACTTGCACAGATTTAGTACTTCCCCACCCCCTACTTTGTTTTCCAAATTTTACTAAGACCTTAAAATAAGAAACAGGAAGAAAAAAATCATACTTGTTTATTTGACAAATTCAGAGAAAGTATAAGGGAAGAACTAGTCATTAAAAAGCTTTATATGTAGGTAACTCTTTTCTCAAGACATTTAGTGATATTTCAAAGACATTTCTCTTTCTGCGTCTATCTTCTTTGAAAACAATTTTCAATAGTTCTTCCTGGGAATTTATATCTAACTACATGAAGCATCAATTTTGAGCAGACCAACTTAGAATATATTTTAGTACTATGAATACCTTAGCCCTAAATCTACACACATTGAGATAAATAGTACATAATTTCAATTGTTAAATGAAGGTTTTTTTAGTATGCATTCAAATTTTTTTAATTTCAAAGAAGTGATGGGGGAAAAAATTCTTAACGAACAGTTGAATGGAAATCATACGAGATTTATTCATCTTGGAAAACTGCCTGAAAGAGAATGGCAATCCAAAAGGAAATTTTCCATGTAGCCATGAAATTTTGTCATGTTCTGCTGAAAAAAATGTCTTTTGTTCAAGGTTTAAGGTCACTTATTTAAGTGTATATTTGTCACTCAGCGTTCAAGAATCATAAAGACTAAAACAGAAGGTGATTATCAGATCAAAGTATTTTGCTGTACTGACTAATGTCTTTTCTTTTGTTTTCAATGTTTGTTTTTTCAAAATGCCACTGTTTGCTTATTTATTCATGTAAATGAAGAAGGAGATTAATAGTCTGCAATAATAATCTAACTTGTAGCGTATTTCTCTTGTGGCATCGGAATGCTAATGTTGATCATGTATCAAAACAAAGCCATTTTACTGAATTCTGGGGCCTTCCTACTCTTATGAATATTATCTTTCTAGCAGATAATCATATTATATATATATATATATATATGTGTGTGTGTGTGTGTGTGTGTGTGTGTGTGTGTGTGTGTATGTATGTAGGTTTCCCATCAGCAGCAGCTATTTTCATGTTAAAAAAACATTTCAGTTGGTCCCATAGTTTTTACCAGGACCACATTTTCCAAAGTACAGTCTGTAAAACACTAGTTCCCGAGAATGTTACTCATTTAAGGAATCTATGATCAAATAAGTGGAGGATAAGCCCTTGTGTTAAAAACAAAAGTTTTTAAAATATTTATTTGTATATTTTTACTGTAGCTTTTTTTTCAAAACATTTTAACATGCTAATGAATATTGGGAGTCTCTTAGAGGATGTTTTGCAGAATTTCCATTCTTATTTTACATTTTAAACCTTATATCTGAGAATATTTCATGGAACTAGTGTTTTGAGAAACGTCTTTGACTAGATGCTGAACTAAAGAAACATGATAGCTACTTTTCCTAGAAGCAGCCTCTGTACATGAATTTGCTACATGCAAACCTTTTAAGAGCAAGAAAAAAAATTGTGAATGGCTGATTCCTTCACTAATCCTCTCGGAAGCTTCCAGAGTCTTCCAGAGAATAATGATCATCCTTGAAATATTGGGAGTTGAAATAAGAGATAAACAACTGTAAAGAATTCTGGGCAGAATAATTTCTCAGAGACCAGTTCTCTGGGGAGATTGGTTGCATCCAAGCTCTTCTGTGGGGGAATCAATAATTTAGAAAGGGACATACTCAAAAATATTCACTTAGACTGTAAAGACTAGGGCCTATCCAAATTAGAAGTGAAATAGACATCTTGGTCCAAGTCTTTTATTTTGGAGATGACAAGAATTAATCCCAGAGAGGTTGGATGGCATGCTCTAGGTCACAGTGGGCAAAACTGTAATTAAAACAAGGCCTCATGAGTCTCGGTTTAGATTTTTTTTCTTGTAGGATGTCCCCCACCTTTATTTGGTAAGGCAATACAGGAGCACAGTATCTTGGGGAAAAATACTATAAGGAAGATATTGTTCTTTAGACACAGGAGCAAAAATTTCTCATTCTGGACCTGTAGTTCTTAAACTATAGGGAGTAATGAATTTGTTAAAGTGGGTGTTTAAACATTCCATCATTCATTGATTCTAGAGAGACAGAGTTGGAAATGTGGGACCAGCCATGTGCCTTTTTAACAGTACTCTCAGGGCTCTAAAGCAGGTGTTCTGAAAAGCGTGGTTTGAGAAACACATCTGACTGGTTACCAGTTTGGTTTAGCATTAAATCCTAAGTCATTTGACTTGGCATACTCTACAACATTCACGTATTAAAACCACAGTTAATTCAAAAGAAAAAGTAGAATATGAGAAATCCATTGCGAGAACTCCAGTATAAAATTATCCTGAATTATCGTCTTACTGGGGTTGTTACAGCGTGGTTTACCAAATGTGTGTGTCCTTCACTTTTCATACTTGGAGGTTCAAAGCGAAATAAACAGACTCCTTGTTTTCTGAATACATTTAAGGGGGAAGGGTACAAAGAGAAAGCGTGCTTTATCTATTGCTAAGAGAAAGCCTGATAAAAGAAATCTCAGCTGCCTTGTCGGGCATGAATTTGTTCTTAGAAATCCACATCTTGAAGTATTTAAATGTAAGTAAATCAGAAGAAGATAGATTATATTATCTTCTGTGTACACTTGGGTTTTAAAAGTGAAAGAAAAATTAGGTGGTAAAGTGGTTCTGAGGTTTTCCGAAACTAGTTAGAATTGCCATGATAAGTAGCTGTATTTCAGGTGCAGTAATCAAACCAACCAAGAGTGGAAAACAAGCAACTGTCCCTTAGACCCAGCATTTCCTCAGAATACACACTTCTCTGCCCCCAGGCGTCTAACACTTCTTCAGCTCTGTACAGACAGAAGAGCAAGGAGGAAAGGCTGTGTCTCAGAAATGCTGCCCCAAGAGACTTGACATTTAAGTATCTAAGCCCACAACACATTCCAGCTTAGGAAGCCCGGGGCAGGGGAGGGGGGCAGATTACTGAGGGGCAAACACAACAATATTAGCAAACATATAAACATGTTAAATCAGAGAGAAAGGAAACAATATTAATTATCTTTGTGTATTCCACAGGAAGACCTCTCCTCCCATTTTCCCACTTCGCCTCCACCCCTTTGCGCCTCTTTAACTCATCTTTTCAGGAAATAGAGAACCATCACGTTCCATTATCTTCCTCTCCTCTGCTTTTGGAGGTATCATGTATCTATCACGATAATATATCCAGGTGGCATCCCATCTTTATTTCCCTCCTTTCCCGAGAGTGACAAAGGAAGGCTTATTAAACCTATTGTCAGTTTGGGAACAGTCTGTTTGGTCACCCGAAGTTGAAGGGTGGCTTTGCTCGTGAGCTGACTTCATGCTGATTATCTTCCACTCCCCATCCACCTCAAGATTACGTCTTCTCTTTTTTGTTCTTCTCTGTACTCTGGGAAGCTGGCCTTCTGGGTTTACTACATCACTGAGCTCCCTTGCCCTCATACTTCTGGTTGGATTTGGCCAATGAGAGGGTCCACAAGAAAATGGAAGTGCAGGAGAGTGAGGTCAGAATATTTATTCACTAGCTTCCTCCTTGCTAAGCCAGCACATATTGACTCCATAGCTCCATAGATCTCACTGTGTGGCTTCTCTTTAGAGCTGCTTTCTCTAGGTTCTGGCAGCTACTCCCTTTCTCGCCTCTTCAGATCTACTGTTGACAGTCCGAGAGTACTACATTCTCCCTTTAGGGATTGGTTTTTTCCAAACTCTCCCACACTCTGTTGGAATGTGCCATCTCTTTCCTGCAAAGATCCTGGATGGTACAGCATTAAACTTACAAATTATATTCCAGCTTTTACTGAAGTGAGAACTGACATTTAAAAGCTTAACTTTCTGTTTACCACTGTATACTTAGCAAGGAACATGGTTCCTGGCACATAGATACTGCTCACTGCTTATTTATTAAAGGAATAAACAAAAGAATTGCATGTTTAGATAGAAATATAAAGATGGAAAACCTTTACATGTAGTTTTTTGTGCTCCCTTGCTGCAAATTTATTCTGTCGTTTTGACAATGCATGGGCAGGTGTAGCTTATTTTTCCTCAAGAAAGTATGAGCCACCTCCCAACAGAAAAAAAAATAGAAAATAAGACTTATTCAGTCACATTCATGGTAACTGCCTATTCGGTTTCCACATTTTGGCTTGACCCAGGATTTGATTCTTCCCTCTTGGATGGATATGTTAATGAAACAGAGCCACCGTTTGGTGTACTCATGTACTTTACAAAGGAGTGGAGGGTGCATAAGCCAGGACATGAATCAGAGAGGGTGTCCAGTTTCCCTCTTGTACTTGCCCCCTGACCACATTTGGTTGGCTCGCCAGACTAGAACTCCAAAATGGAGATCTAGTTACTTTATTCTTACAGTCCTTCACAGTTAAGAATACCAGTTAGAGACCTATTCTTTTTACTCATGTGCCTCCTTTAGTGAGCTTCACATGGCTTAAAGTATCTGCAATCAGTCACAAGTGTTCAGAGTAGTCCTCTCAAGAAAAAAGTCAATGAGAAAATGTTGCCTCCTACAGTCAAGACAGGCTCTTAGGTGTTAACTCCGAGGAGAACACAGAATGCTTCCAAAGACTTTATAATGAGGCTTAATCAACTGTATTTTCATTTTTAAGACCAAACATGTCTGATCTAACACCACCAAGAACAAGGTGATAACTATTTTTCTCTAAACCTGATTATACCAACTAGACACATTATAATGTCCACACTTTAAGTACGGAGACACCCTGATATATATGCCATTATTTCTTAAAACGAAGTCTCAGATTATGAACAAAATTGACTGAATTGTTCTTCAGCATGGGGAGTAACATAAAGCACTATAGAACTCAGGATAAAATGTTTAGGCTCTTTCAATAATGAAAATTAAGGATATGAAGTCACACAGAATCAAGCAAGGAGCAATACATTCTCAAAAACTAAATTATGGGCTTCCATTTCCAGCGCTCTTAACCTGCCATGTTGCAGAGACTAAATGTTCTTTTTAAAATACTTATTCTAAAATTGGAAATCAATTCAGCACGTTTGTGCAGTAACCCTTGCAACTGCAGTAACTGGACAAGAAAATACATCAGAAAGGACAGTCGCATATCTTGCATCAAATTCAGAGTCCTTTCTAGACCAAGCAAAATTGGTTCTATGTCTTTTACTTGGTTCATTTAAAAAAATGAATCTAAGAAAATAATAAAAGATAAGATTTGAATAAAGATTTGATAAAGATAATTCCTTCACACAAGTGGCTCCCTCTTTGTTTCATATTTAGGGATTCCCTGGTGTCTCAGAGGTTAAAGCGTTTGCCTGTAATGCGGGAGATCTGGGTTCTATCCCTGGGTCGGGAAGATCCCCTGGAGAAGGAAATGGCAACCCACTCCAGTATTTGTTTATTAGGAATATGAAATAGACCTCTCAAGTTGAAAATCTTCCCACTGGACTAGTAAAAAAAGAACCAGCTGAGACATATGACATCTACATCCTGGTTACTGTGGTAGGACTCTAAAATGTTAGAACTTCTTTGACTTTTTTTCCATTAAAAAAAAACTTTAGACAACTTTTAAGGACCCAATCACCATGAAGGGTAAGTTTTGAGAATACATAGTCAGTGTCAGTTATAAAAGAAATGGAAGACTGGTAATAATAATACAAATTACTTGTAATAATTTTAATAGTTAGAAGCAAATTATTCAGATTTATGATTTCATTGGATATTCAGAACGACCCAAATGAGATGAGCAAAGTCAGAATAAAACCTGAGTCATAGAGAGATGGAGACATCTCTTCTCCAAAGTGGCTGAACCAGGACATGTACCTGGGTTTTCTGGATCCAAGTCCAAGACCCCTCCCACTCTACTACTCTATCACCATGGAATGGAAGACATATGTCAATAAATGAACTTACACTTGGTAGTAGACATTGCTAGAGTGTGTTAGAATACTGTAGATGCCTCCTTCTTGATGTTACCTCAAATTCCTGACAAGCACCTTGCAGGCCCATCATAGCAGCCTAGTATATACAAATGAAGCTAAAATAAATTGTAACACGGCTAGTGGATTTTGATATTCAAAAATCTTCATCTACATCATACTTGAATAAAACTATCATATATAAATTTCTTTTTGATACAACCAGACTTTCCTTTCAGTAACCAGTTCCCCCTTTTATCTCCTATTGTGTGATTCTAAAATAGCTGTACCCTTTTAGGTGTCTGAAGGTTTCGACTGCTTTCTGCATTCAAGTCAAATACTTCTGCAAAAAAATATTTCTGGTATTTGTAAGCATTCTATTCTTTTTCTTAGAATCCATGGTAATATCTAATGCCTGCATCTACCAGGGTGATCAAAGAAATGATTATGCTAGGGCTTCATTACCACCAACTGAGAGAATCACTCTTTCCAACTGTCCCTGCTGGACATTTATGCTCAAGTCATGCCCTACAGGGGTTGATAAGCACAATGCATGATCTTGCGCTTCTGTTGGCTACAGACTAGAGACTTTTCAAGGGGAGAAACCTGAAGACCTCGAGGTTTTTGGAAGTTAATCTGTTTCTTACTTGCATCTGAAACACCTTTTGAGCTGATAACTCCTTGGAAAATAAAGGAAACCATATTGCATGCAAATGTAGGTTTTAATGTCACACATCACACTTTCAAATTTAGGTCTCCAGATATGTGGAAAAAATCAGTGTGCATGGCATGAACAAAAAAGTGGAGGGAATAATTATCTCCTGGCATTATCTATTCCAGATCCTACCCCAAAATGAATGTTCTGGTGAAATGCATTTATTCACATTGGGATGAAACTTAGGATATAACCCTAAGTTAATTTTCTTTTCAAAGAAAATTTCGTTAAAATAAATAAAGGCTTTGTTTCAAAGAGAGAAAATCAGAACTAATGCATTTTGCCCAGGTTTGAGCATTTCATTTGGCCTCTTGAAAAGCTAAATGTTTAAAGTGGCATTTTCAAGATACAATAATACTGACAAAGGAATATCTGATAGGATGATGGAATAACACCATGATAAATCAACTGAGAATGAGACAAATCACCCAAGTGGGGAAAAAGGCTTCTCTGTTGACATAGAATCAACATTTACCATGGTTTCAACACAGGTAATTGTGAGTAGATATAGCTTATGTTATTATCTGAAGTGAGGATTTTTAAAATTTATGTTTTGACGAGATCTGACCCAAGTCTCTGAGGATCTCATAGATGGAATGCAATTGGCAGCTCTGACTCATGACTTTGTTTATACAGTATGCTTCAGCACATCAGAAAAGCTATTTTTTTTCTGATAGTTTCTAAGAATGGCTCTCAATTACAGAGTCTAAGTCTGAATCATTTCTGGCTCTTTTTTCTAGCATACATCCATCTTCCTTCCTTGTATATATGCCCATTATGACATCTTTCAGAGCCCATTAGGGATATGGAATAGACATGAAATATTTTACTTACTTGAAAGTATGCAGGAAAAATTTCTTCCAATAAGAAAAATTGTGCATATACACTTTTTTTTCCCATGCCAGTACATGGCGTCAAAGAAAACAGAGAAATGCGCTATTATTTCTTACAGCTTCTAGAAAAGCCATTCCCTTTTCCTCAACAGCCCATATTTGACTTCTGCTTGTATTCTTGTAGTCAGATTCTGCCCTTTTGTCTTCTTATTAATCATCACTATTGTTATTTTCAATATCATTGTCTTCATTGTCACCATGTTTATTGTTATTGTAGTCAGTTTGGTTTTGGCATTAACAGGGAGTCTATCACTATTCCAGATACAATCACATTTCTTAATCACCTTTCATATCTATCTACTATATAAAATTTCTCATTGATACATTGCTAATCAGCTATAGTAAGTACTATTGTTTTCCTAGTCGCCTTATTGCTACAAGTTCCTTATTATCTCTTTTATTTCTTTCTCCTCAACTCAGCTAAAATCACCTTTGCTAGCCACTAGAACCACTGGTAGGTTCCTCAGAAGTTCCCACACCTTGCCAATATCTGATAGTAACCTATAATGGAATATAATCTGCAAAAAAAACCTGCATCACTATGCTGTACACCTGTGAGTGAATTATACTTCATTTCTTAAAATGTTCCCTCTGCTCTCAACTTCCGGAGAAGGCAATGGCATCTCACTCCAGTACTCTTGCCTGGAAACTCCCACGGATGGAGGAGCCTGGTAGGCTGCAGTCCATGGGGTCGCTGAGTCAGACACGACTGAGCGACTTCACTTTCACTTTTCACTTTCAGGCATTGGAGAAGGAAATGGCAACCCACTCCAGTGTTCTTGCCTGGAGAATCCCAGGGATGATGGAGCCCAATGGGCTGCCGTCTGTGGGGTTACACAGAGTCGGACATGACTGAAGCAACTTAGCAGCAGCAGCAGCA
>SJYV01013869.1:0-35518 GCA_006410875.1 Neotragus pygmaeus
CATCACCGACTCGATGGACGTGGGTATTGGTAAACTCCAGGAGTTGGTGATGGACAGGGAGGCCTGGTGTGCTGTGGTTCAAGGGGTCGCAAAGAGTCAGACATGACTGAGCGCCTGAACTGAACTGAGGGGAAACAATATGGAAGCCCCAGTTTGAGGGACAAAAATGGTCGAATATTAGAAATGTCATATCCTTTCTTGTATAGTTTTTTGCTTAAGCAGAAAAGCACATTTAAGGAACTCAAAAAACAAACAAATATAATTGTTGTATTAGTCCAGTACATAGTGTCGGTTGCTCCTCACTGAATGACAGATAAACTCAGGCTGGGTCCTTCCCATGTACTCTTCATCAGTGGTACTTCTCTGCGGCCTTCTGATCTTCTTGGGTCCCATGCACTTCCATATCCTCCACTGATCTATGATTCACCTGCTTGCAAGCATTGTAGAAATTTCTCACTCAGTCTGCAATCTCTCAGAGTCCCAACTTGAAAGTTGAGAATCATTATCAACCAATTTTTTTTTAACTTTTCTGCCACTATTTTCTAATTGAAGGATAATTGCTTTACAGAATTTTGTGGGTTTCTGTCAAACATCAACAAGAATCAGCCTTAGGTACACCCATGGCTCCTCCCTCCTGAACCCTCACCATCAACCACATTTTTCTAGTCCTAGTTAATTCTGATTCTATTTATAGTTCAACAAATCCAAGGATTTGGGGAAATGCACATCTTCTTTGATGTTTATTTAGGAAAATGCTATTTGAAAAACTGTCTGTCATTGCCACATTGCAATAAAGCCTCAATGGTTCCTGAGCGGAAAAAGTGCCTTCTGGACTGAAAGTTACCAGAAAAGGCTCTCCTTTTAGTTGAAACTTATTTCTCCTGTTATGCTATCAAATATTCTTCTTTCTTCTCTTCCTTCCCCTTTCGTAGCAATAGTAGCTGTGGGTAAAACTCTCCAGTGACTCTATAATAGCAATTTTAGTGTCCATTTATTGAATCCTTATCAGATATGTAGGTTAGTCTCTCTTGGCAGTAAATTTTTGGAAAAGGTTATAGGAAAGGGATAGAAACAAACCCACTTGTAGACAAGGCTCTATTTAAGGGGTATTCATGCATTTAAGGGGAACAGCTTCGATTCCTGGGTAGGGAAGATCCCCTGGACACTGGCAAACCACTCCAGTATTCTTGCCTGGAGGAGTCTATGGACAGAGGAGCCTGGCGGGTCCATGGGGTCGCAAAGCATCAGACATGACCGAGAGACTGAGCACACAGGCATGCGTGCATGCATTCAAAATGACTGCAAAATTAAAGAAATCAAATATAAAATGCTAACATCAGGGGAAACTATGACATTTATATGGGAACCATTTGTATTATCTTTGGAGCTTTTCTATACATTTAAAATTATTTCAAAACCAAAAGCTTATTTTAAAAAAAGTTCAGTGAATCAGAACCGAGTCCAGGTCATTTGTCTTCTCTCCATCAGCTTTACCAGACTGAGTCTCTTTCCCTCCTCCGCACATTTACTTGTGTATTCTGTATACACAAGATCCTTTACATCTGCTAAGAGATTGGAGCTGTCATCTTACTCCTGAGGAGAAAGGCCAGCTTGGTGGCTGCTGGGTTTGAAGTTCTCTGTTCAAATGCCAGTGTAGATAGAGACATGACTACTCTGAGAGCTTCGCCAGGTCACTTCCCTGTCTGTGATTTGCTTTTGTCTTATGCCTAAAGGGACAGATAATGCTTACCTCCCACCTCCACCAGAAAAAGGAAAAAAGTTAAAATGTTAATCTGAACATATTTTTTAAAAGGAAAAACAGTTTTCAGTGCCAGTTTCATATACAATACAGAATATTAATATCTACTGGTTTTGTCAGCCTGAGCTAGTAAGCACTTCAGGGCAGATCCTCCTTTTTGAATCTCAGTAGTTACGCTTGAGTCCTTTCACAAATAATGATGCCAGTCCTTAAATCTCAAGTTTTAAATCTGAAATTTAGGATTCACTGATAGTAGCTACTAACAATGCACCTATTGCCCTTTCCTAAATATTTGTTTTACTTCTAACAGAGCACAAAGATCACAAAACTCTGTTTTTATAACCCTGTTTACATCCTGAGAAAGGACTCGCCACTAGAATCACATCATAACACAGAGATACCTAGTCAGTGACCCACTGGGGCTCTCCTCTTTGGCTGCCATTTCACTCCTGCCTCTCTCTCTGTTTAACCTTTTGCCTCCTCCAGAGCAGTTAGCTGAAGCCACAGGATGAGGACTAGAGGTTCTTAGAAGCCAGGGAGATCAAAAGGGTCCACCCTGCATGAACAGCATCTCTCTTTTCCTGGGCAGTCTCTGCTACTGCTGGGGAAGGGTAATGGGGGGAGATTTTTCTATTAATTCCTAGCTGACTTCTTCAGAGCAGAAATTTAAAAGTTTCAAAACAAGAAGAAATGCAGATTAATGCTTACAGGTGATGTATACCTCCTTCTGTGTTAAAGAGAGAGCAAAGCCTAAAGATTCTTAGCCCAAGTGGCGCACCACCCAGATTGTATATGAGGAAATCTATTTGATAAATGTTAGCTGCCTACCCTCCTCTTTCTTCTGACTGCAGACTTGCTTTTTTTTTGGAAATGATGGACATTTTCATCCCTACAGATCCAGACAAAATAACATTGACCCTCAAGAACTAAGAAATCCCCACCGTCATCTTCTTGAGCCCATTCCAACGCTTTGCAACTCCAAGAGACAAGTCACTCCCGCTTTCCAGAAAACACTCCAGGACAGGGAGGGGCGGTGGGGAGGCTCAAAGGGCAGGGAGGACCTCCAGCTCAGGTGCAAGAGAAAATCTCTGTGCACCCTTCATCACCTTACTGGCTCGGCAACCCCACCAAAAACATAATGAAAACCACTTGTATATATGGAGGGACCTAAATACAGTCAGATTTGAGAGATTCAACAACATTCAAATACATGAAAATTTAGAACTACACTTTCTAATATGGTAACCATCAGCCACATGCAGCTATTTAAATTTAAATTACTTTGTATTAATTAAAGAATTATGTTCCCGAATCACATTAGCCACTAATGGCTCTTGTGTTGAACAGCTCAAATATGAAGCACTTCCATCACTGCAGAAAGTTATATTGGGCAGGACTGATATAAATGGTACACAGAAGTACATCTGGACTCTTGAAACCCTGCTATCTCATCTTTGATTCTTTTTACTAAATATTCACTGAGTATTTATGTCGTGCAAGACACTGGAAAAAAATTCAATGAAGCATGCAAAGATGAATACAATGATAACTGGGCATCAGGAGCTTACATTTGAGATGTAGAAATATACAGATACATGACTACCTATATCATAAAATAGAAGAATGTACAAGAGCAAAAGAACAGGCAGATTATTGTGCTTAGACAAACAGAGAAGGATGAAACCATTTCACACTGATCCTCGACAGTTCCAGGATTCCAAGATAACAAGCACCATCCTGATTGAGAAATCGCACATTTCCATGTTGTCGGTTCCATGTAAACAGCATTTGAACACATTCCATCGAAACTGCTTTGAAAACTTGTCTAAAATAAAATATTCTTCGGTGAGAAGATGTAAGAAACCCAAGAGGTACCACATGCTAATGGAAAGAACATAGGATTCAAAGCAAGAAGACCTGTTTGACAGATAAGTCCTACTTTCACAAGCTGTGCAACCTTGAGTAAGCTATTAACTTTTCTGAGCCTCAAGATCTTCATTGTCAAAGTGGAAGAAATAATTCCTACCTCATCTGTCCCAAAGACTATTACCGTAAGAATAACCATGATAGTCAAAGAAGCTCAGAAACAGTAAAGTGTTGTATTACTATTATCACTGAAAGTGACATGAAATGTTGGAGGACATGTAAATCCATTGCTGGCAAGTAACTTTGGATCACAGGTGGAAGGTTCACAATTCTGCACAAAGATATCAAATTCTGAATCCGTAAGTCTTTATTTAGATTTAAAAGCAAAACACACACTCCCTGTCATCATACCTAGCTCTTCTGTGGGGGTCACAACCATTGATTAATCCCAGAGGGCAATCTGCCTCTTGCCAGCATGAAGGAGGCCATGGCATTGAGGGTGAATTTACCATGAATGACAAATTAAAATTTTTCTGACTAGGACAAATTAGCAAATGAATGGGAAAGTGGGGTAGGTTTGTTTGCTATGGAGAAGAGAATGGATCAGTAGGATAACTGCCACAATGTACACATGAAAAGAAAGGAGGCCTGGAACAATTGCCAGATATGGGTTCTGCTGATTTCATGAGGAATTTTAATAAGAATTTCACACTTTGTAACCACAAGCTTTTGAGTCTGTCTGAGAAAATGCTAAATGCTTCTGTAAACGTAAAATGACACCACTTTTACTTTCCTGCAACTCCTGGCAATAGCGTGGGATGATTTCTTTTTCAGCAGAGAGTGTGACTAGATTGGGTTTTTCCCCAGATGTGTAGGGAATGGTTTCAATTACCTGGTGCCATGCTTTCATTTTTAAGCACCCCCTCGAACCTATTGGGTTTGGCAGTTCCGGTAAAAGGGTGGAACCACAGAGGGGCCCTTCTAGCCATCCAAGCTATGGTTTCACCATGCTCACCATGTAGCTGGCACAGACTCACATACAATAGACTAGAAATGCTTATACCGGGATGCAAGGCACTGAATAGCATAAATTTTCAACAAGGAGGCCTAAAGGTTAAAATAATAAACTTCAAGTGATGTATGCCACATGTGACATTTTGGTTCCAGACGTAACAACCCAAACCAAGGTCTTTTGCTTACAATTCCAAAACAATATTACTCTCCTAGGTTTCTGATTTTTATTTTGCCTCAATTGCTCACAGATTACACTTTGGCAAACTTGGACACGACATAGGATTGTTTAAAATGCACATGCCGGGGAACCTGCGAGATGATCTGCACTAAATCATCCCCGAATTCTTCGTTCCTGTGGTCACTTAACCACTTCCACAAATATGGCATGGACTTTTTCTTCAGGAGGAAAATTTGAAATAATCACTCTAAGTAAGTAGTACAGTGAACTCTCCCCTTCCCCGAATAAAACAATAGACATTTGTTCTAATATAATTGGCCATTTATCCCAGATCTCAGCAATTTATGGCTCAACTGTCTGAAACTGAAATCACAATTTTAATAGCAAAGTAGAGACTTATCAGTCACAGAAAAGTCCGGACATGGGCTCCAAAAAGGCCAAACTTTGGTATGCATTTCATAACCTAGTTGAAAGGTCCAATAGTCTTAGCAGTTCTTCATTATTTTACAATTATATTTTTTAATTATTTTGAAGATTTTGAAGCACATATTTTATCTTGAAATACTTCAACGTAATGTCCTTAAGTTCAGGAGTAAAAAAAAATAGCATGGAAATAACCATTCTTTAGTTTTCTGTTCTAGCCTCATTTTTGTAAGGAAGGTAAGTTATTGATTACCTTCCCTTGTTACATTATAATAAGGCTAGTATGAGACCCATGATCACACAAGTGATTAGTAATGAAAACGAAGGTGAATCCTTAGGGATTTGCAGGTGACCGTACCTGAAAATACATTGATGGCTTCTCCCATACTTTAGTTGAACTACATAAGCATAGGTAAATTTGTAATAAATATACCAAATATTACAATAGTAAAATATTAAAAGAGCAATGAGAAAGTCAACCAGACAGCTTCTAAATCACACAGTTAACACAGGCTATGTGACTAAATGTTTTTTTCTTTTAAGCTCTTCAGAAAAACTGCTGCTGCTAAGTCACTCCAGTTGTGTCCGACTCTGCAACCCCATAGATGGCAGTCCACCAGGCTCCCCCATCGCTGGGATTCTCCAGACAAGAACACTGGAGTGGGTTGCCATTTCCTTCTCCAATGCATGAAAGTGAAAAGTGAAAGTGAAGTTGCTCAGTTGTGTCCAACTCTTCACAACCTCATGGACTGCAGCCTACCAGGCTCCTCCATCCATGGGATTTTCCAGGCAAGAGTACTGGATTGGGTTGCCATTGCTTCTCTGTCAGAAAAACTACTTACAGTCAAAAAGAAATGTATCACTGGGGCACAGGCAGAGTGGAGAAATGCAAATCAAACGTGATCCAGATATTTACAGATAAAAGGCAAAGGAAGTAATGTACTCTGGGAGAAAAGTCAAAGGGAGTCAAATGACCATAACATGTCAGAGCTGAAAGGCCCTGGGAGCTTGCCTATCCTATCCCAGTATTTTGTTAATGAGGAAAATAGGCTCAGATAAGAAATTAGCCTAAATTGAGGACAGGGAAACAACTACAATGAAGTCCTTTCCTCCATTCAACCAGTGCTCATTCTACTAGACCCACTCTTTAGTCCTGATCAGGACTTAATTGTCTGTGGGTGACAATGGGCAAATCCCCAAATGCTTCCATCCATACCTCTGATTCCTCCTGTGTAAAAGGAGGATAATAGCAACTACTCCATCGTCTTCATTAGATGATTGTACATTATTATATAGACAATTAGCATAAGAAAGTTACACGTTCAAAAGAATGAAAAGGCAAACATCAAAGCAGTTTCCTTTTTAAAGATTATTTAAAGTTCCAAATAGATAGGAAATTCTCGGAGTTCAGGGCCCTAAGAAGGCTAGAGTCAGTAGACCCACAGACCAGTCATAAAACAAAGATGTTTTATCTTCTTGCAAATGATTTTCCAAACTCATCCAAGTCAAAATGATCATGGAGAAGAAAAGAAAATCATGGCATTTGAATTAATAGCATTAGACACTTGAAACACAGAACTGCAATATATACGCAAATTTAAATTTAGGAATTTTCCTTTTGTGTTTTCCTCAAAGTTATTCATGATACAGGCAATATCGCTTGCAAGCAAAGATAAGCATTCTACACTGATGCCAGCAAACATTCTTTGCAGCAAAAGCCTACTAATGAACATTTTCTCACCAGTGGGTCCCTACCACCTACCAAGAAGAAAAACAAACTAATTATTTTTCTTGAGTTTTTTTCAATTTTTATATTATTTTTTATATATTAAGCAAAAAGATGATTGAAAGACTCTAGGCCCTTTAAATCATATTTTTTTGCATTTTTCTTTACCTAGTCATACTATGGGAAGAAATAGCCCATTCTTGTTGATACGCCTTTATGAAAGATACCAGTATGTGATTGTCTCACTTAAGTTAATATATGAAGAAATATATATTGGCATAGAAATATATTATTAGCTTTGTTGATTGGTTGGTTTAGTCACTAAGTTGTTTCCAATTCTTGTGACCCTATGGAACGTAGCCCACCAGGCCCCTCTGTCTATGGAATTTTCCAGGCAAGAATACTGGAGTGGGTTGCCATCTCCTTCTCCAGAGAATCTTCCTGACCCAGGGATCAAACCCTGGTCTCCTGCATTGCAGGTGGTTTCCTGCATTGCAGGGGGATTCTTGACCAACTGAGCCACCGGGGAAGCCCCATATTATTAGCTTATTTCATTATAATTAATGTGCTTATGATGACTAAAGAAAATAAGCCTTCTTGCATGACTCTGTGCCTTGAAGGTTCTTTGCTCATAGGAAAGCCCTGTCCTTTTCGAAAGATTCAAGCCTTTCTAGCTGTAGAGCATGGAAATAAGCATAGATACAATGATTCCAATTACCACCAATATAATCAGTAAGTTGTTTTTAATAATGGTTTATTAGAAAAGAATTTAGAAATGAACCCATCACATAGGCTATCATCTATATGATCTGGAATCTTAAATATATCAAGCACACAGCTACATGTACTCCTTCGGTTACTGATGAGTTGATTTTTTTCTATTCTCAATGATAGACTTATTCTCTGATCCATACCCAACACCTGTCCTGCTCAGACCCTTAGTCATAAGAGAAACTTGATAAAAGTATATGGTGTGAAAGCAAATTTCTCACCACTACAGCACTGAGGTGAGAGTCTTCATTGTAGAGATCCTGTGGTAAAGTAATGAGGACTAAAAATGGAAAAGCACTTCCACTTCTGGCCACCTGGAGAAGAAAATGGCAACCCACTCCAGTATTCTTGCCTGGAAAATCCCATGGACAGAGGCGGGCTACAGTCTATGGGGTCGCAAAGAGTCAGACACAACAGAGCAACTAATGCTTCTGGTCACCACAGAGAAACTTTTCCTCTTAAAATTATTAAACTTGACAAGACATATGAAATAACTGTTTTCAGATGTTGCACAACAGGCAAAATATGATCCCTGAAAGATGGGAAATGAACAAGGTGAGCCTGGAAGTACTTTGCAGATCTCAGTGTGGAGTGGGAGGAAACAGATCAGAATTCAAGGCCACGGAGGCAGCTGGAATTCACGGGGCGTGGTACTAGACAGAAAGGGGCTGGGTAATTTGTGTGCACAAATACACAATTCCAACTTGAAAAAAGTACTATAAAGAATTAAAAGGAGTTCCAGAAACCGGCACAGGGGCCCTCTTGAGTCTTTCGCTGAATACTAGGCAACAGATGCACAGAATAAGACTCCACAAAGCCAGAGAAAGAACAACTATGGGGACCTATGGGCTGAAAACTACCACAGTTCCCATAATATCTGGAAATGTTCAAGTTTCAATCTGCCAAAGGAGAGAGACCTCACTAGACACTGAGCATTTGACAAACCCTAGAAAGACCATGCCTTAGGAAGAAGACTACTCTAAGCCCTGAATAAAGGCACTCTGTATCTGCCCTATCAAAACTGAAAAATAACCCCTTAGTGATACAAGGTGTTAACTATGCTGCTTATCATTAAATCATGACCAGTGTGTGTTTATGCTGCATTAGATCCAATAATCGTACCCAACATTTACAGGCAAAATACTAAATGATCAGGAAGTGAACTAGATGGAAACTTTATGTGGACTCTATTCTTTCTTATCTGGTATTTTTCAAAACCAAGGCAGAGGCCATGGTTTGCAAATTCCACAGTCTTACAAGCAGACCTTGAATCAATCAATGGACAACAGTGAGCAACTGTGAAACCTATCTCAGTATTTTCAAAAATACCGCAAATGTTCATCAACAGCGTTCTCCTAAAAATACTAATTCACATTTACAAGTGTTTGTTGGGGCTAGGCAATGTGCTGAGCTCTTTACATGCATCATCTCATCTTCAGAATTGTATGAGATGGAATTTATATTATTTCTGTTTGCAGAAAAGAGAGGCTTGGAGTGGTTTGGTATAATGTACTATATGTGACAGGTGGTAAGACATGGAGGGAGGTCTCTCACCCACAGCTGTAGGATTCCAAAGCCTGGCACTTAAACACTCAACTCATTCCCTATGTTGAAAGTTAACATCTGGATTCTACTCTCAGACACTCTCAGAATTCCCACACAAAAATTTCCACAAGAACATAGCAATCAGGGAAGTAAATAAAAGTCAGACCTTGCCTGATTTCTTCCTCTCCTGGGCAGCTAGAGCAATCTAGATAGTATGAATTTTTGTTTAGATCTGGGCAGGCATTAAGGGGTGTGGTAGCATTTTAAATTATGGGATCTGAATAGCTTTTTCTCTGTTGTAGTATTTTATCAAAAAATGGCAATTTCCAAAGAAGGCCAAGTTTCCTGATATAGTCTGCTCTAACTCTCGTCTATAATTTTCACTCTAAACCAATACTTTTCTTATTGATTCAGCTAATCGTTTAAAGATGCTATAGACATTCTTAAAAATGTAGACTGTGATGAAAGCCCTGACTGCTACAAAAACTCACGGAATAGACCTAGGCAAGTCAGAGAATCCTCCCAGGCCACAGTTTCTCTGTCTAGAAAGTGACGATCTTGGGACTTCCCTGGTCCGGTGGTTAAAATGCCACACTTCCAATGCAGGGGGTGCAAGTTTGATCCCTGATCAGGGAACTAAGATCCCACATACTGCAAAATGCACACCAAAAAAGAAAGTGGGGATCTTGAAATACATTGGCATTTGCCAAATGACATATCACAGAATACCTGTCCTAAGAGATGCCCCAAGCAAAAGAAATTCCAGGTCAAATAAACAGGAGAAAAGCTACAAACAGTTGCTCCCATTTTGAGACTGATGACCCATTAGCAGTGAATAATCTGTTTGCAAATTAAAGCCTCAGCAGAGTCTAGCAGTAAAAGATCTATTTAACTGTGCTTAATTTTGAATTTCCCAAACCTGTTTGACTCTGAAACCATTTCCCTGGAAAAGTGTCTACAAACATCCCACTGAAGCAATATCCATTTATTTACTCATAAAACTATTTATTGAGCATCTACTATGTGCTAGACAGCACACTGGGTATTGAGAAAACAAAAATATCATCCCTGTTGCCCTGGAGTCTAGAGTTTAGTTGAGAGACTAGACAATAAACACGCAAAAAATAAACAAACATGATTTTGTGTTAAGAAGAGTACTATGAAGGAAATAGTTTTTTAAATGTAAAATAAAGAAAAATGGAGCATATTTAAATGGGATAGTGAGGAAAAAGCCACTTTGGCCTCTCTAACATCATTAAATATTATTAGCATCATTTAAGAAGATATTTGAAGAATGAGAAGGAGACTGCATGTGAAGAGAGCTAAGCATCTGTGAAAACCCCAGGGTGTGAAACTGCTTAACAAATTCAGAGAATCAAAAGGCCAGTGAGATGGAAGAGAAGGTCTGACTTCAGGACTGGAGAGACTGGGCGTGCAGGGCTTCCGGGTCACAGAAAAGAGCTTGGACTTTATTCTAAGCACAATGAAAATGAGTTTCAACTGGGAAGTCACCTGACAAAATTTTGTTTTGTTTTTTAAAATATGAAAAAATCTGCCTGCAGTGCAGGAGATCAGGGTTTGATCCCTGGGTGAGAAAGATCCTCTGGAGGAGGGAATGGTGATCCACTCCAGTATTCTTGCCTGGGGAATTCCATGGACAGAGAAGCCTGGTGGGCTACATACAGTTCGTGGGGTGAGTCAGACACAACTGAGTGACTAACAAACAAAACAAAAAAACATATATATATAATTTTTTTTTAATTTCTTTGGCTGCACCAGGTCTTACTTGCAGCACTCGGGATCTTCAATCTTGGTTGCAGCACGTAGGATCTTTTCCTTGTGGCAATGTGGGATATAGTTCCCCAACCAGGGGTCAAACCTGGGTCGCCTGCATTGGGAGCACAAAATCTTAGCCACTGGACCACCAGAGAAGTCCCAAAATCTGTTTGTTTTTTGTTTTCTAAGTTCCTTCTGGCTATCCTGTGAAGAAGAGTTTTAAGAGCTAGAAGAATACTTAGGAAGAATTCGGAGAAATTGTATTGGTTTTCAGTTGCTGCTAAAATAAACTATCATGGACTTAGTGGGTGAACCAATACAAATTTACCATCCAACAGTTCTCCAGGTCTGAGGTCTGACGTGTCTCACTAAGCTGCACTCGTCGGGACTGCATTCTTTTCCAGAGGCTCATGGGAGAATCAATTTCTTGCTCAGTCAGGTTGTTGCCAGAATTCAGTTCCCTATGGCTGTAGAGCTGAGCTCCCTGTTTTCTTGCCCTTGTAAGCTCAGACATTCTCAGCTTCTAGAACCCACCCACATTCCTTGGCTTGTGGTCTCGTTCCTCTATCTTCAAAGCCAGCAATGGTGGGTTGAGTCTTTCTCATTCTTCAAATCTCTCCTCCTTTTTGTTCCATTACATCTCTCTGACTCAGCCAAGAAATATTCTTTGCCTTTAAAGACACATATGATTAGGTTGGGCCCATCCAGATAATCCAGGATAATATAAACATCTGAAGATCTGTAACCTTAATTACATATTCTGGGCACTAACATGGCACATCTTTGGGGAGATAGGAGAAGTATTATACAGCCTACCACAAAATGCTCTCAGTTGGTAGCAGTTCCAAGTGAGAAACAAGATAAATTAGATCAGCGTGGTTGCAATGGGAAAAGGTAGACAGATTTAAGGTATAGAGTCAGAATTAGTAGACTTGTTGGTGATGTGTCATTTAGGTGGAGGCACTCAGTAGTAAAGAGAAAGGACTCAGTGATAAAGAATCTGCCTCCCAAAACTCCTGCATTGGGTTCGATCCCTGGGTCGGGAAGATCCCCTGAAGTAGGAAATAACAACCCACTTCAGTATCTTACCTGGGAAATACCATGCACAGAAGAGCCTGGCAGGCTATAGTCCATGAGGTCACAAAGAGTCAGACATGACTGAATGACTGAGCACGCATGCATAAGAGGAGGGAATTGCAGACACACACAAGAGGAGGGAATCGAGGCTAACTCCTAAATTTCTGGTCTTTCAGGCTTACAGGCTGAGTGCCAGGGGCTTTCAAAAAATAAAGAATATTGGGAGTAAAAGTAATTTTAGAGGAAAAATCAATACTTAAGAAACATTAACCAGATACCTCTGAGATCTCTTACTGTTAACACTTTCAGTTCAGTTCAGTCACTCAGTCATGTCCAACAGACAGGCCAGGCCTCCCTGTCCATCACCAACTTCCAGAGCTTACTCAAACTCATATGTCCATTGTGTTGGTGATGCCATCCAACCATCTCATCCTCTGTCGTCCCCTTCTCCTCCCACCCTCAATTTTTCCCAGCATCAGGGGCTTTTCAAATGAGCCAGTTCTTCACACCAGGTGGCCAAAGTATTGGAGTCTCAGCTTCAGCATCAGTCCTTCCAGTGAATATTCAGGACTGATTTCCTTTAGGATGGACTGGTTGAATCTCCTTGCAGTCCAAGAGACTCTCAAGAGTCCTCCAACACCACAGTTGAAATGCATCCATTCTTCGGTGCTCAGCAGCTTTCTTTATAGTCCAACTCTCGCATGCATACATACATGACTACTGGAAAAACCATAGCTTTGACTAGATGGACCTTTGTTGGCAAAATAATGTCTCTGCCTTTTAATATGCTGTCTAGGTTGGTCATAACTTTTCTTCCAAAGAGAAACATCTTTTAATTTCATGGCTGCAGTCACCATCTGCAGTGATTTTGGAGCCCCAAAAAATAAAGTCTGTCACTATTTCCATTGTTTCCCTGTCTATTTCCCATGAAGTGATGGGATCAGATGCCATGATCTTAGTTTTCTGAAAGTTGAGTTTTAAGCCAACTTTTTCACTCTCCGTTTTTCACTTTCAGCAAGAGGCTCTTTAGTTCTTTTTCGCTTTAACACTTTAAAAAAGACTAAAAATATCTCTTCTATTCAGGGGTCATGAAGTCTGAATTTTTATAATTATATGTTATTCTTATTATCTTGAGAAAAGAGTGACTTGTTTGTGACTCATCACATTCTTCACAGTAAAAGAACCCTTAGTGTGCTAATTTTCTATACCTGTTAAAAAATTGGCCCAAAATTTAGCAACTTGAAACAATATAGTTTCTGTGGGTCAGAAATACAGATGTGTATTAGCTTGGTCCTCTGCTTCATGATCTCTCATGTGACTACAACCAAGATGTTGGTTAGGGCTAGGGTCTCAACCAGAAGCTCAAAGAGGGGAGGATTCAATTTCAAGCTTATTTACACGGCTATTGGCAGGAATAATTGTTGCAGTACTGAGGGCCTCAATTCCTTACTGACTGTTGACCAGAAGCAACCCCCAGTTCCTGGCCATGTGGGCCTCTTCACCACTGCAATTTATTTCATCAAAGCTGCCAAGAGAGAGAAAGTCTGCCAGGAATCCACAATCTTCTCTAGCTTAATCACAGAAACAACATTCCCTCAAAACTGCCATATTCTATGATTTAGAAACAAAGGGAGAGAAATACCTGGAAGCAGGGATCACTGGAGTCCATCATAGAGACAAATGGACCACACTTGGGAATTGAAGAAACCAAAACAGGAAAAAAGAAAAACTGAAAAGGTCATCTTCATCTTCTCAATTTTTTTTAGGACTGCAGTCCTAAACAGTCTCCCTCAGCCAGTAAACTGCTCCCAGGAGAGATGATTAGGAAACTAGTCAAGAGGTAGAAAAGGACAATCCAAGGACTGCAAGTCTGTTTGGCAATAACTTCTAAAGATTATAGCAGGGGGGAAAAAAATTAAGATAAGTCATTTTAAAGTATTTTAATTCAAAATTAGAAAAAGAAAATTTTTAGCAAAATTGGAACAAAAATATAAGAAGAAAAGGACAACATATTTTGGAAAACAGACTAGTCAATTCTCAGCAGTAACAGTGAAAAATGTTAAGTAATTGCTAATGGGCATTTCCTAAAAATAGAATGCTTCCAAATTCTGTCATCTTGTACATTATCCTCCACATTGACCCTTTTTAATCTAAAATGAGATTTATTGCATTACATGCAGTTTGAAGTCCATACAGCAAAGGAGACTGTCACAAATTTCAATGTATTTAAAAATAAAGTTGAAAATGAGGGGCGTGGGGGAGAGGGAAAATGGACAAAGTTCTAGTCTCCTTGGGTTCCTGAAAGAGAAGGGCTTGGGAATGAAACCATCCACTCTCCATGGCAAATGAGTCTCTTAAATGCAAGGCATGTTCCCACTGCCTCTGAATGCAAACCCACGGAGCTCTGGGGCAGGACCAGGGACCCAGGGAGAGAAGCACTAGTGGAAAGGAATGTGAGGAGCCATGGGGTCGGTGTTGCCTAACAAACAGCCAACATGAATTATTGTGAAACCAGCAGCTTCCTGGAATCATTGTGCTCACGGAGGGCTTTAAGAAAGCCAAGTCACCTAGAAGAAAAGCAACAGATATGTGCCAAAGATAACTCTGGGACTGGAATGCTGGGAGGGGATAAGTGGAATGCTGGGCGGGGATAAGTTTCTCTTCTTTGTGTAATTCTTTTTCAGGCCACTTTTTCGCGCCACTTTATGTAATCCTTTCGCGTCACTTCCTTATGTAACCTTTGCCTATATATACTGCTTGCCTTCAGCTAGTAAATGAGACCTTGACATCAGCCAGACTGACTCTGTCATTCTTCGCCGCTTGGTCTCCTTTCTCTCTCTCCCCCATGATTCTTTCAGGTAGCTCCCTCTCGGGGACCCGCGAATAACTGGACCTGCTGGACGGGTCAAAGGAAGACACACATAACCTAATTTTACCTGAGGGCAGAACAAGGTGGCGAATCCTGAGGGAACAGCTGTTCTAAGAGTCAGGAGATTATACATAGCCCCGAGGAGATCTACTCCTAAAAGAAGTGGCGGTAAGAACCAAAAAAAGAAAAAAAGAAAAGAAATATTTCTTCAGCCCCACTCTTTGAGAAAATGTCATAAATATGCTATTCAATATTTTCATATCATAGCATTGGACACACAGCTCAACACAGTGAAATATTGATTACCTGGAGGGAAAAAAAAAAAAAGGGAAAAAAGGAAATAAAAAATATTACATCTTCCATCTTTCTGTTGGAAAATCTCAGCCCCCAAGCACGGGACCTAGTACACCAGAGACCTAGCCTGCAGGAGGCGCTGAGGTCCACAGGCTCCTGTGTGGAGGGAGGTGGTGCACACCATCTGGGGCTAAATGGCTCAAACTTGTGTTGGGTGACCTTGGCCTTGCCAGCTCAGGCCCTCCATCACGGGTCATCTGGGGGCTCTGCCTGCCAGAGCACTGGACGGCTTACTGGATGAACACCAGCTAGGGGAGTTCCTGGCCGGGAAGCATGGTGACTCGCTGGATCTGGTAGAGCTGTTTCTCGAGGGGTGGGGAGAGAGGCATGCAGCTTCTATAGGCCTTGGAGTTGGCTGGGGCCCCGGGTAACCCAACCAACACCCACTGCAAGGCAACAGAGGGAGGAGGGGAAGTGGAGCTCTGCTGGGGCTGGGAGCAACCAACACAGGAGGCAACTGCAGTGTGTGCAGGGAGAGGGTGTGTGTGGTGAGCGGGGGGAGAGGTGCGGGGGAGTTGCACTGCCAGTCTCCGGAACTTCCTGGCTTCCACGTCTCTGGAGGCTGTGTCTCCAGTTGGCTCTGAGCCTCGAGCTTGCTGCACGCTGCTCCTCTGTCTGTCCGTGACGCGGCTGAACTGTTGCTCTTGCTGGCCCTCCCTCTGCGTGATCTGTGAGCACTGGTGGCACGTGTCTGGGTCTGTCCCTGCACCACGTGGGGCACCTAAAGGCCCCCTTACAGGCTGGGCTAAGCAAGTACACTGCAGCCGGCCACCATGCGGGGGCACCGGGATCTGCTGGATCTTGCCTGTGCTCCGGATGCATCACTTGCGTGGTCCATTCAGTGCCGCTCTGGGCCTGCTGGGCTTGACCGTGTGGATGGGCCTGGACCCGCTCACCTTCTTCAGCTTGCATGGTCACGGTTGTGGTCTGGCCCTGCTGAGGCTGTGCAACAGTGATCTGCCCAGGCTTGATAGTGGCTGTGGAACTGGTGGTCTGCTGGCCTTGCTGTTGCCCCCAGACTTGATCGGCAGTGGGCTGCTGAGCCAACCTGAAGCAGTCCTGGACGGGCTCAGCAAGAGTCACATACCAGCGCAGCTCCTCCTGACACTGCTGGTTTCCACTCATCTCTCGGAACAACATCAGTGACAAAGTCAAACTCATCACATTTTGTAATTGCCATGGCAATGTCATGCTTCCGAAGAGTCTGGCGCTGGTTCTCCTCTGTGTGGATCCAGGCCCCAAGAGTCAACTCTGTGATAAAAATCTGGGCTTCCTTGGCAAACAACACAGGGGCTTCTGCACCGATCATCTTCACATCGCCGGCCAGTTTCATAATCTTCTTAATACGAGCCAGTGGGAGTTTCCGTACTCAGAAATCTTTCGCTGTTAAATTCCAGATTTCTCCCGTGACACGAGGCCAGAAGGAATACAGAGTTTGCTGGGCACCACTGCTGCCAGCACCACCAAATCCTCATCCTGGGGACATTCTGACAAACGCCTCGAAAGGGAAGTCCAGGGACCAGCAGGAGCCGCCTCAGCCCTTGGGCAGCGGGGCGGGGCAGAGGGCGGGGCATTATGGCGAGGGATGCGGGGAGCATGCATCACCGAGAAGCAGGAACGGAGAGAGAGAACCGGGGGTGGGCCGGGGAAGCGCGCGTAGAGAACCCAGAGAACCGAGAACGGAGAGCGCCAGAAGCCGGGCTACGAACAAGGGGGCGGCCACGCTGTTTGCACCACGTCCCCCTTATCCTCTCCTCCTCCCTTGGCGCCTTCCACAGTGATTCATTTAAGTTGAAATAAGGGCAAGGACCATTTTTCCGGCCTTCTTAAGAGGCATCTGTGACTATCATCATATGAGCATACTATGACTTTTCCTTTCTTTAGGCTTAAGTGCTGCTTTATTGCACGAAAATCCTTATATAATATCAGTTTTGAAAAGCAAATGTTAAAGACACAAATCTAATAATAACAATACACCAAATGGTTCATTAATTATAACAAAGGCATCATGTTAATGTAAGATGCTAATAATCATGAAAACTGGGTGTGGGTAGGGTATATGGAAACTTTCTTTAGTATCTTTATAATTTTTATGTAAATCTAAATGTGTTTTTAAAAATAATGTTTACTGGAGTGGGGTGCCATTGCCTTCTCCTATATAAAACACACACACACACAAATCCCAAAGTACATGTTGGATTGAAAAGCAAACTGGAAATTTTTTAAAAATGAATAAAATAGACTCTCTGGTTTCTTTTTTTATATTGGCAAAGACTCTTCATTGCTCTGAAAGAGGTACCCAGGCAGGGACTTGATATCCCAGTCACTCCTACTTAAAGTCTTCACCAGTAGTAGGACCCTTCCTGGACAGAATCAGACTCAGTTTCTAATATCTGAAAATGCATCCTCTGTTAAAAAAAAAAAAAAATCAGTATAACTCCTCATTCCCTAAGCTAGCAATCTGGAATAATACCTGAGGGGAACTTTCCTGGAAAAATACCCACGGGATGGCACAAGCTGTTATACACAGAGCTGTTGCTCCCTGTGTTATTTACAGCATTGGAAAAATTAGAAATCACTAAGTGTTTAAAGACAGCAACATGATTAACTGTCTTAAGGACAGTCTAAACACTGAAATACTGTATAGCCATTAAATGATTAATATGAAGATTATGTTACCTGAGGGAAATAGTTTACAATACATTTATTACATAAGATGGATTCTTTTAAAATCAAAACAAAAATATTTACATAGTATTGAAATATGTTGGGCCTTGGGACCCTTTGCTGCAGTGCTTGCACCTGGACAAACATCCCCTTGGGCAGCAGAATACAAAGAAACTACATCAGGGACCAAAAATAACTGCATGCACAGTTGGGGCATATTATGAACAATAAGAGACAAAAAGGCCAAAAGCCAACTGCTACTACTGAGGCGCTGGGAGCAAAAAGAGGGTCCTGCATGTATGTGATCCCTGCACAGGACGCCTCCCAAAGGGCAGGCCGATCACCTAAGCCACCCCTCCAGCCCAGCCCACAGCTCTGCCTCTACCCTCACCCCATTTAAGGAACCAGCTTGCCGCTACCTCAGGGAGCGAGCAAGAGAGCCTGCTCCTTGTTCTCCCTCGTGGAGCAGCCAGGGATCCCAAGAAAGTCTTGCCTGAATTCCTCAACTGGCCTCCCATCAATTTCTGTTGATTAAAGAGTTCAAGAAATACAGTTGGTATCAGAATGCAAATGTATTTTTGTCACCAAAGAGCTTATTTAATCTTATAAATAACACCCCCTCCTTTAGGATGTCTCTCATTCACAAACATCTATTACCACACCAGGCAGCGTTCTTTTTCATCATGTACTAATTTTGAAAGCAAATTCCTGACACAGAATTACAGTAAATGCTTTGAGTAACAGACAGTGCAACCTGACCCACATCAGATATTTGAGTCATTTTCTGGCAGGCAAACTGTAAGTAAGTAATAAGGCAAGCAGGTCCTCCTTCCCCATAGCAACATGTTTACATGTATACTTGTAGCTGATTCACAATATTGTATAGAAGAAACTAACACAATATTGCAAAGCAATTACCGTCTAGTTAAAAGTAAAAGTAAAAAAGGAAAGAAGAACCAAGAAAAAGTGAAGCTTGTTAAAACTGAAAAAGCAAACAAACAAGCAAACCTGTGCTTCTTTTCCCAAGACTTGCTCTGAGACTAAGGGTGTTCCCTTTACATCTTTATTCAATCATCCATTCAGCAAACATTTACTGAATATCTACTGTGCTTAGCTGCTCAGTCGTGTCCAACTCTTTGTGACCCTGTGGACTGTAGCCTGCCAGGCTACAAACAAATCCTCTGTCCATGGGATTCTCCAGGCAAGAATACTGGAGTGGGTTGCCATGCCCTCCTTCAAGGGATCTTCCCGACCCAGGGATCGAACCCAGGTCTCCCATTATTAAAGGCAGATTATTTACCATCTGAGCCACCAAGGAAGCCCAAGAGTGTTGGAGTGGGTAGCCTACCCTTCTCCAAGGGATCTTCCTGACCCAAGAATCAAAACCAGGGTCTCCTGCATTGCAGGCAGATTCTTTACCAGCTGAGCCACCTGGAAAGCCCAAATATCTACTAAATGCTACAAAATATACTCCACAAAATGCTGGTGATCCAATGGTAAGCAAAACGGACATGACTCTTGCCTTCATGGAATTTACAGTCTAGTGTGAAATACAAATGATCCCACCAAAATGTATAGTAGAAAATTGTGTTCCTACTATGAAAGAAAATACAGAGGACAATGAAAGAATATTATTAGAGGACTTTATATGGAGAACCATTTTTGCTCAAGGATATGGCACATATTAAGCACTATCATTGTAGGCTATTTGTTAACTTGAAACTATTGAGGACAATGTGAGGCTTAAAGGTTTGTTCATCTCATTCACAGAGATTTACAATCACATCTTGCTGAGGGTTTCCAAGTAGAGAACCATGCACCTTCCTAACTTCTGTACTTCTCAGGTTTCCTGTAAGTTCATTAAATGCTCCAGATTCTCATCAGGAACATTCTCATCTCACTTCTTCTAGAGTTGACCTCACTAAATGTGAGGATTTCACTGCCCATACAGCTCTATATTCTTTCTTTTTTTACCACACGTACAAACTGAGAAAGGGAGAAAGGTATAATGCTAGAAATATACAGTGTGCAGAACCTTTACAGCTGGTCTACCTGGCATCTACACCCCTCCTTTCTCTGGAATGACTTTAAAATTCATTTGGGGATTTATCCCTTCCCCACTCTCAGCTGGATGGGACAGTCTTCCCAGCTCCACAGGTGAAATACACAACTCAACCCAAAGTCATCGTTCAGGGCCAAATATGTGACATAAGCCAGTTCACTAGAAGCATATCTCAGGCCCTGTGCTAAGAACAGTGGGATTACCTCCTAAGGTCATCAATAACAGGTACCCAAGTGACTTACATGAAAAGTTACCACCTTGAGTTTTGTGTATTCACCTGAATAGTCAGGGAACTTTCACCTATTTTATTTAGGTTTTCATTTATTCAAATTCCAACCAGAAGCTAAATACAATAGGAAATTGATAAGCATTAAGTTTTACTCCAAAGGAGTAGGATCATTCAGATTTACTTCAGTTAAAGTAAGCAACCCTTAAACAAAGCTATTCTTCATTTAAAAGAGAAATAAAACCAAATAAACCAAAGGAAAAACAGTGGGATAAAGACTCTTGCTCTACTGCCCTGGTTTCGAGACTAGAAGGGGATTTATCCAGGAACTTCTGACATCCATCTTGTAATTACAAAGAGAAGACCTATTTAAGAACAGACTGAACACACACACACACACACACACACACACACACACACACACACACACACACACACACACACACAGACAACNGGAACTTCTGACATCCATCTTGTAATTACAAAGAGAAGACCTATTTAAGAACAGACTGAACACACACACACACACACACACACACACACACACGCGCGCACGCGCGCGCACACACACACACACACACACACACACACAGACAACTACCCTGAGAAATGGAGAAAGGAGAAACAGACCCTGATAATACTTTGAGCCCCAAACTCTAGGCCAGTTTTCCCTTGCACATCTCACATCTGGTCCATGGCAAACACTCTCAGTATTCTTTGTCCAACATACACTGAAATGAGAGTCAATCAACATAGCCACTTCTCCTTCATTCCTGCAAGTAGAGCATCTAACAGGCTGTTCTCCGCCTTTCAGATTTTTCCACGTAATCGCCTACACTAATCCACAATGTTCCCGTAACAACGGGGGACACAAATGAAGTTTCCATGCCATTTCTTAAATATCTTTCTCCTGATCTGAGATGAAGAAGAAAGCACCCCCACCAACACCACCAATCCGCTTCCTTGGAGCTAGGACTCACCACAATGCTCTCCAAAAAAAAATCCTTACAAATCTTGAAACCTCCTCTACTGTCTCAAATTTTTCATGATCTTTATGTGGGCAAGGAATTTAAGAATCATGGAACAGGGAGAGAGGCTCAAGAGGGAAAGGATACATATATAGTTATAACTGATTCATGTTGTTGTACAGCAGAAACCAACACAACATTGTAAAGCAGTTATCCTCCAATCAGAAAAGTAAAAACTAACAATCATGTGACCAGTTCTCAGTTTACTCCTTTTGAAATCCTGCATAGGAATCACCTCCTCCTTTAGAATACAGCATTAAGTGGGTCTTTGGATCTTGGCTGAAACATTCATTTTAACATTGTTATGTGTGTGAACATTACCCACCAGATATTTTACAAGGGAAAAACGCTGAAAATTGCTTCAATGTTTTCCCATCTCCTATAGAGCCCAAAATGAGAAGTCTGACCCTGAGATAATCATCGACAAGAACCAAGTTCATAATTTCTGTATTCAGGGCACTTTGAAGGGTTTAGTGGAAAGCAATCAAGATGACTAAGGAGTATAAAAATTAAGGATAAAGGAATTTTGGTTTCTTGAAAGTAAGAATCTAACCGTAATCCTTACTTACAAGAATGTCTACATTCCTGTCTATACAACTCCAGGGGAGAGTGTCAGGCTAGTTCATCCAAACTCATAAGTTTCACTTGGTTATAACAGAACAAATGAACCTAAATCCTGACAGAAAGGGTTATTAAATATTTTAATGGGTTACCAATAGAGGCCATGGGTCCTTGTTTGGAGTTATTTTTAAAAACGGAAAATCTTCTCTTTAAGATAGCCTAGCAGAAGTCTTGCTCTAAAATAGAACGTGATCTCTTTAACATACTGTGAATCTTTTGCGTGTATGGCCATTGCTGATTCTCCTACTCTAGTTTCTTTGGGTCTCCTATTGGTCACCTTTCCTCAAATCTCTTTTTATCTTGGGTACTGATACCTCCTGTTTCTCAACATCCTACACAAGGCAGAGTTTCTGGTTAGCTTCCCACACTGTCTCAGTTTAGAATGAAAAGTGAAGACAAATTCTCCATCCATAACTGAAACATAACACTATGCCTAATTTCTGGTTTTGAAGCCTTGAGATGTTTTCTCATTTATGCCACCCAGAGAATTTCCTTCTAAATTCTGAACGTGGTTTTAATAGCCTATAGAATTCTGTCGTTGGAGAGGAAGCCTTCAAAGGTTTTGAGATTTTGCCAGTTACTGGAAGGGTTATATTGGCTGCAAGTTATGATTGAAATTATTTACTTGCTATTCGGTTTAATATGTTTAGAGACATTTCTAAATAGGCTGCCTCAGGCTTTTCAGTGATTTCTAGAATAATGATGTAAAAACTATACAACAGTGTAGGAAATAAAAGATAAGTTTAGAGGAAAATACTCAAGTCCCCAAAGAAAAGCCACTCCAGTGTTCTTGCCTGGAGAATCCCATGGACAGAGGAGCCTGGCAGGCTACAGTCCATGGGGCTGCAGAGTCAGACACGACTGGAGTGACTGAGCAAGCACGCACACACCCCAAAAAATTCTTTAATGAACACTTCTATGTTTCTGTCACACACCGTCTCCTCCTGTCTTTCAATCTTAGTATCTATTGCATAAGGAGCTTCCAAGTAGGTGAGGAATTTCGGCATCCACGTGTATGAATGTGTGTGTGTGTGTGTGTGTGTGTGTGTGTGCGTGCAGCATTTGCATATACATATAACAGACCTAAGAGTTGGTAGCACATAAGACATATCATATGTCCTCCAGACCCCAGTGAAGATGAAAAATATATTTCTCAGAAGAAAACTGATAATTTGCATATAGATAGATACTGATACAGCCAACTCCCTGCTTCCTGTTTCTTTCATCATTCTGAACCCCTGCAGCAAAGGTATGCCCAGCACCACACACTATTTTTTCTCCATAGTGGAAATTATGAGTTTGCACATGTGAAAACAAAGGATATCCTGAGTTCACATGTAAAAAACCTTTGTGAGAAGAAAAATGCAGTATTCACCACTGTCTTCAACAGAACAAAAAAGGTCAAATAAGAGAGGATATTAAAAAAAAAACTGATAAATCATTGCTGAGAACATTAAATGATCCAGCCTAATATTTCTGCAAGATCTAACTGACAGACATCATTCCATCGAAAAGAAAAGAGGCTTCTTTTTATAATCCCTCTTCCTCAGTAAGGTTGGTTTCCATAGCCACAGGCTTGTCAGCCGGCTGGCTTGGTTAATGATGACCCTAGGGAGCCAACAATATGGCCTCCGTTTCCCCATTTCTATTTGCAAACCACAGCCAAACTGGTTCTAGAAGTTGTCTGAGAAGGAGGCTGTGTCCCCAAAGAGGCTAATACTGTCTGATCAGCAACATCCTCAATAAAAAGCAGAGATAGCAATTATTGCTTTGTCTACAGTCTGGTATTCTCTTAGGGAGCAGCAATGGTGTCATGGAATTCCCCTCAGTCTGAGGAGAAGGGCAAACAAATCCATCACCCTATCAGACAACTTGGATGCTTTTTCATGAAAACCCAGAGGTCCCAGGGTTTCTTTCTGAACCTCAGCTGCTTTATCTATAAACAGAGATGTTTGCTTGGTCTCTTCTGTTCAAATGTGCTGATTCTGCTCTGTGACCTAACAGTTTCTGTTCCACCATAAAAAGTTCTCGTGACCTTTCCTGCCCCACTTATCTTTCCCAGTGGTGACCACACGACAAAGCACAAGTACCCAGAGTACCCAGCAGGACACTCTTCTGGTTTGTCAGACCAAAAGCCCCATGATTTCCCCACCTTTGTAACTCACTCTTTTAGCTCTAGCCTGATTTGGGAACCAGACACTCAAGATATAGAACACTAAGTTTGTCAAAAGTACATCACATTTCAAAAGGACAGCAAGAAGTCTTTGTTGATCACTCTGACCTTATCCAGTTTCTCTCCTTTTCTTGCCAAATTTAATTATATGGTCTACCGAACATCACCTCTGCTACTGTCACCAAACTCCTCTTTAAATACCTAAGATTAGATAACTATCAATACTCCACTGATATATGTCTCTTGAAGGTCAAAAATGACTGAATTAGGCTAAGGCTGATGAACTTTTCTCAGTCCTCATTATTTTCTATACTTTTTACAGCATTTGGCACAGCTAATGACCTCCTGTTACTCAAATTATGCTCCCTCCTGGATTCTGTGATGCTGTTGTATCCAAGTGATCCATTCTGTGGCTTCCGTCTCCATCTCCTTTTGGTTTAACTTTCACCTCCTGGTACCTAAATGTGCGTTTTCACAAAGTCCTGACCTCTGTTCTTCAATCTTTCACTCCATGCCCAATCTCTCTGAAACTTCATCCACCTCCATCTTCATTTATCATCTCTATATTGATAACCTCCAAATAGACATTTGTGACTTTCAAGTCCATAGCTCTTTTCATGGCTCTTTAGATTTATCTACTGGAAATTTCTCCTTTAATCAGTCTGTTCTAACTTTTAAATCAAAATATCCAAAGGTGAAGGCTTTATCTTCCCAGCTCCCAAATCAGTTCACTGTCCACAACTTCTCTATTTGGTCAGTAGAAATGCCAATTTTGAGACCTGAACATTTGCTTTACATTTCATGTGAAAAAGTGAAAGTTAGTCACTCAGCTGTGTCTGAATCTTTGCAATCCCATGGACTGTAGCCCACCAGGCTCCTCTGTCCATAGAATTCTCCAAGCAAAAGCACTGGAGTAGGTTGCCATTTCCTTCTCCAGGGGATCTTCCCAACCCAGGAACTGAACCCAGGTCTCCTTCATTGCAGGCATATTCTTTACCATTTGAGCCACCGGGGAAGCACATTTCATGTGGTAAATATGAACTGATGGTCTCTTTTATGTCAGGCAGATTTCTAAGTACTAAAAACACAACCATAAGGCCCAATCCTTGTCCTCCCACTCACTCTATCATATATTTATTCCATATCCCTTTTAAATTGGGATTATAATACTTTCCCCAAAATCATCTCCTCTAATGAATTTTGCTTTTCCTTCCCATACATACCTCAAAATTGTACTTATATACAAAGTTCTAAAGTAATCCTTTATTTCTTCTTCCTTTACACCCTACTGGTTTCTATGTTCTTTCAAACTTCTCATGTTGTATGCTAAGTCACTTCAGTTTTGTCCGACTCTTTGTGACGCTATGGCCTACAGCCTGCCAGGCTCCTCTGTTCATGGGATTCTCTAGGCAAGAATATTGGAGTGGGTTGCCATGCTCTCCTCCAGGGAATCTTCTGGATCCAGGGATGGAACTCATACCTCTTATGTCTCCTGCATTGGCAGGCGGGTTCTTTACTACTAGTGCCACAGGAGAAGCCCTCATACTCAATAGTAAACATTTACTGGGTGTCTTCCAGCTGCTAAGTACTGTGCTAAGCCAGGACAACACAACGGTTAAGTACAACAAAAAATCTCTGCCTTCAAAACTTCAGAGTTAGTGTAAGAAAGAGACAGGTAAATCAATAATTACAGTGCAGCAGGACAAACATTATGAAAGTGAAAGTGAAGTCGCTCAGTCGTGTCCTACTCTTTGTGACCCCGTGGACTGTAGCCCACCGGGTTCCTCTGTCCATGGGATTCTCCAGGCAAGAATACTGGAGTGGGTTGCCATTTCCTTCTCCAGGGGATCTTCCTGACCCAGGGATTGAACCCAGGTCTCCTGCATTGCAGGCAGACGCTTTAACCTCTGAGCCACCAGGGAAGCTTTATTGGGCCTAAAAGAGAAGCCCTTGACCTGACTTGGACTCAGGGAAGACTTCCCAAAGAAAGTGACTCTTGAGTTGAGCTGTAAAATATCACATTGTGCTCACCCACCAGACTGGGGCGTTCCAGAAGGACAACGGTAACCTGTGCAGCATGAGCACAGGGAATGACAAGCAAGAGGGAGACGGAGAAAGTGGAAAGGGGTCACATTAAACACAGAGTCATGGCATTATAGGCTGAACTGGATACTTCAGAAAGATCTGCTGAAGTCCTCCTAGCCCCCGGTACTTGTAAATGTGACAAATAGGATCTTGGCACATGTAATCAAGTGAAGATGGGGTCATTAGGATGAGCCCTAATCCAAGATGACTGATGTACTTATAGAAGAGAAAAATTCACAGGCATAAAAGACAGGCTGGTGGTTGCCCAAGGGAGAGGTTGGGGAGGGACAGAGTGTGAGTGTGGGTTAGCAGATACAAGCTGCCGCTAAGTCACTGCAGTCATGTCCGACTCTGTGCAACACTATAGACGGTATTTTTAATATAAAATATATAGAATTGATAAACAACAAGGTCCTACTATATAGCACAGAGAACTATATTCAAAAACTCTATGATAAGTCATGGTGGAAAAGAATATTAAAAAAGAATGTATGTATACATAAATGCCTGCATGTTCAGTCGCTTCGGTCATGTCTAACTCTTTGCGAACCCATGGACCGTAGCCCACTAGGCTCTTCTGTTCATAGGATTTTCCCAGCAAGAATACTGGAGTGGGTTGCCATGCCCTTCTCCAGGGGATCTTCCCCACCCAAGGATCAAACCCACACCTCCCACATCCTCTGCATTGCAGATGGATTCTTTACCACTGAGTCCCCAAGGAAGCCTATATATATAAATAACTGAATCACTTTGCTGTATAGCAGTAACTAACAAAACATTATAAAATATAGTACATTTTACAGAATGAAAAAAACAAAGAAGAGAAGAATTCCATGAGAAGGCAGACACACTTGGGGAGAACACTCCATGACAATGGAATCAGATACAGAAGCATGGCAGCTGCAAGCCAAGGAAGGCCTGAGGTTACTAGAAGAAAAGTCCAGGAAGTACCCTCACTCAGAGGATGACCTTACCAACACCTTGATTTCAAGCCTTTAGCCTCCAGTACGGAGAGAGAATTTTACTGAGAGAGAAAGCTGGCTTAAAACTCAACATCCAAAAAACAAAGATCATCATATCCGGTCCCATCACTTCATGGCAAATAGATGGGGAAACAATGGAAACAGTGACAGACTTTATTTTCTGGGGCCCCAAAATAACTGCAGATGATGATTGCAGCCATAAAGTTAAAAGATGCTTGCCTCTTGGAAGAAAAGTTATAACCAACCTAGATAGCATATTAAAAAGTAGAGATGTTACTTTGCCAACAAAGGTCCGTCTAGTCAAAGCTATGGTTTTTTCAGTAGTCATGTATGGATGTTCGAGGTGGACCATAAAGAAAGCTAGGCACCAAAGAATTGATGCTTTTGAACTATTGTGTTGGAGAAGACTCTTGAGAGTCCTTTGGACTGCAAGGAGATCCAACCAGTCCATCCTAAAGGAAATCAGTCCTGAATATTCACTGGAAGGACTGATGCTGAACCTGAAGCTCTAATACTTTGGCCACCTGATACAAAGAACTGACTCGTTGGAAAAGACCCTGATGCTGAGAAAGATTGAGGGCAGGAGGAGAAAGGGACGACAGAGGATGAGATGGTTAGAGGGCATCACCGACTCAGTGGACATGAGTTTGAGCCAGCTCTGGGAGTTGGTGATGGACAGGGAAGCCTGGCATGCTGCTGCCATGGAGTCGCAAAGAGTCAGATACTACTAAGCGACTGCTGAACTGAGAGAGAATAAATTTTTGTACAGCTGATTGTATTTAAACCAAAGCAACAAAATTACACTTAATACCTCTAAGATGTCCCTACTTCTGTTCATCTCATTCCTACTCATCCTTCAGTCCTAGCTCAACTTTCATTTCCATGAAGCCTTTTGTCATCAATGGAATGTTTGATTCTATTTCACCACCATTCACTGATTACCTACCATATTCAATATATTTTATGGTTCCCAGGGGCAAAGAATCTGCCTACTGGTTTCTTAGAGGAGTTTCCTGCAGAAGTCGCAAGAGATGCAGGTTTGATTCCTGGGTTGGGAAGATCCTCTGAAGTAGGAAATGGTATTCATGCCTGGGAAATCCCATGGACAGAAGAGCCTGGCAGGCTACAATCCATAGGGTTGCAAAGATGAGTGACTAAGCACACTCATATACAGATAAAACAAAATCATTTTCAAATCCAAAACCATGCTTCTTTCACAAAAGAGTTTACAAACCAAGCAACAGAAAACAGACTATGGTATTATTGTTTCAACCAACAGACATGTACTGAGTGCTACTATATGTGCTGCGTGTTCAGAGTTTTTGATGAAACAGTGACCAAAACTAACAAAAGTTAGTTGCGCTAATGGCACTTACATTAGGTAGGAGGCAGTCAGGAGCAGGAGCAGGGAACAGACTATAAAACAAACAACAACAACAACAAAAAACAGTTTAAAACATATGGTATATCTGAATGTGGTAAGTACAATAAATAAAGCAGGAAAGGGAAATGAGAGTGGATTCTGCAAGGGTGACTGCTTCTCTGCATCTAAAATCTGATGGGGTAAACTTAATGGTGAAAGACTGAATGGCTCACTCTTATGAGAGGGATAAGATAAAAACATCCATTCTCACTACTTCTATTCGACATTGTAATAAAGGTTCTAGACATGGCAATTAGGGAAGAAAATAAAGTGAAAGGTATCCGTATTGGAAAGCAAAAAATAAGATTATACCTATTTGCAAATGACATGACCTTGTATATAGAAAATCCTAAGAGATCTACTTTAAAAAAGTATTGGAACTAATATACAAGTTTGGTAAGGTGGCAAAATACAAGATCAAAATACAAAACACAATTGTACTTAATCAGTAATGAGAAATAAGAAAATTGAAAGTGAAATTAAAGAAACAAGTTCACTTACAATATTAGCAAAAGATAAAATATTAATAAATTTAACAGGAGTGCAATACTTAATAAATTTAACTAAAGGAGTGCAAAACTTCTACTCTAGAAACTATAAAATATTACTTAAAGAAATTAAAGAAGGCCTAAATAAATGGAAATATATCAGTGTTCATGGAATAGAGACAAATTATTAAGATGGCATTAGTACCCACAGTGATCTACAGATTGATCAAAATCTCTACCTAAATACCAGCTGGCATCTCTGCAGAAATTGACAAGCTGATGCTAAAATTCATATGAAAATTCAAGAAACTCAGAATAGCCAAAAAATCTTGAAAAAGCAGAAAACATTCCTGATTTCAGAGTTTTCTTCAAAACTACAGTAATTAAAATAGTAGGTACTAGCTTAAGAATAGATACATAGATCAATAGAATAGAATTGAGAGTCTAGAAATAAATCCTCACATTTACAGTCAATTGATTTTTGGCAAGGGTGCCAAGACAATTTAATGTGGGAAGAAAAACCTTTTCCAAAAAGTGAAACTGGGTGAGACACCTTATTCACATGCTATCCTAACTCACATCATACACAAAAATAACTCAAATGTCCATCAACTGATAAGTAGATAAAATGTGGTATATTCATACAATAGAATATTATTCAACAATATATGAAGCTCTGATGCTTGCTACAACATGGATGAAACTTCAAGCCATTATACTAAGTGAAAGAAGGCAATTACAGAATAATTATTATATAATTCCATTCAAATGAAATTTCCAGAATATGTAAATCTAGACAGACCAAGAGTAGACCAGAGTTGCCTAGGGCTGAGGAGGGTTAGAGGAACGGAAACTGCTGCTAATGGATATGAGGTTTCTTTTTGAGGTGATAGAAATGTTTTAAAATCAGTTGTGGATGGTTATGCAGCTCTGTGAAAACACTTATGACAACTGAATTGTACACTTTGAGTGAACTGAACGGTTTGTGGATTATACCTCAATAAAGCTGTCATATTTTTTAATTGATAGGTTGACTTGGTCAGATGCCTACACCTTAGCTGCAAAGAAGCGTGGGAAAGTGACTATCTGGCTTTTTTCATCTTCCTCCTACCAAAACTCATATGGTAAAGAATTCTCCAAATCTAGAGGGATAACTCAGGTCCTAGGCAGACCCAAAAACTAGATAAATATTTTCTAAGGTGGTTAAGTGTATAGTAAGTACTATGTGAGTTGAGAGTGTAATAAGTAAAACCAAGTGCAAAAGGAATTAAGTCTCCCAGGAGGAGAAAAGTTTTTCTGAGAGGAAAAGCACTTCAGCACATGTTGTCTTCTCCTGTCATGGGGATATATTATTCTTATCTCCTCTAAGAAACTGTAAGATCACTGAGAGCTCCTTGCAGGTCTCAACCAAATCCAGCAAGGCCCAAATGGTCAGTAATTGATTAAACTAGTTGTGATATGGTACACATTCATAGCTGTCGGTTTTACTATTCTAAGTTTAGGGTGATTTTCACCCAGCTTTTAAAGCTCTGCATTAACTGGAGGATTGTGGAGCTTTTCAGCACTGAGGGGCTCTCCTGTCGCTGGGGGCCTGCTTCACTGTGCTCGCGCTCCTCAGTCCCTCAGTCGCGTCTGACTCTGCACCCCCGAGGACTGCAGGCACCAGGCTCTCTGTCCCCGGAATTAAGAATACTGGAGTGGGTTGCCATTTCCTATTCTTGTTTCCAAATGTAGCTAAGATTGGATTTTTAGGAACAAACCTCTTTCTTCCTGACTTTTGCTTAGACAAATATTTTCCATTAATGGGTTGGTTACTTTACTTTGTTAGGACCTACTTCAGCTCTTTACAAAGCATCTTGTACTCTTAACTTGATTAAAGCTCTAGGCCCAAAGATTCATATGTAGACTGAAAATGAAAGTCATGTAAACCCCTCCAGCATTTAAGCAAAAGTGAAGGGGAACCCAGGACACCAAGATCTGTAATTTGGACAATATCCAAATGTGTTTTTATATGACCTTAACTTACCTTAAAAATAACATGCTGCTAAGTCGCTTCAGTCGTGTCTGACTCTGTGCGACCCCATAGACAGCAGCCCACCAGGCTCCCCCGTCCCTGGGATTCTCCAGGCAAGAACACTGGAGTGGGTGGCCATTTCCTTCTCCAATGCGTGAAAGTTAAGTCGCTCAGTTGTGTCCAACTCTTAGCGACCCCATGGACTGCAGCCCACCAGGCTCCTCCATCCATGGGATTTTCCAGGCAAGAGTACTGGAGTGGGTTGCCATTGCCTCTCCAATACTTCACTGCTAACAGTAATACTTAATACTGCATTGAGGCAAAGCAACAGGGCATAAAGATAAAACAAAAACACCTGTATTTTTTGTGGGCTTACCCTTTCTTTTTAAAGTTTGTATTTAAGTCACTTTCAATTTACTTCTTCAAAATAATTGCATAGCTAATTACCTTTGATATTTAATCACCCACAGAGCTGAAGTGCGCCCACCCCCCCCCTTTTTTTTACATTATCTATACCTAGAAAGGCTTATGGAAAGTAACAACAACAATATAAAAAGCAGATGTTTTCAAATCCTCACTCCAATTTAACTTAAGGGATCCTTATATATCCTGATGCAATTTCAACTCAAGCAGCCTAACTACCACTTGTAAGTTATGAAATCACAAATAGTTGGCATTTTAATCTGTACTTAAGAAGCTCTAAATAACTTACATTTATACTTCTTTCAAGCTTTATGTTCTTAGAGTCTAATAGTCTGTCTTCAAAAGTCAACATAAAAACAGCACGCTTTTGTAAATAAGATGTACATTCCAATGATAAGTATTTACTGGGTAATCCTTCAGTTTTTGTTTTGCCGTAACCATTACTGTGATATCATTCACAAGTGTTTTCCTACTCTACAGCTAGTGCTTGGAACAATGGATAATGTAAATGTGATTTCATCTGTTTACTGAATATTTCCAGCTGAACAAGGAATATTTTGTTCTTGATCTCAGTGTTCAGAAACAGTGAGATCAGTGTTTCTTTTAGCTTTTTTTAAGCTAGGATAAAGCAAATAATCCTGGGAAAACTGATTCTGCTAGATGATAATTTTTCTTTCTTGGTGAAATCTACAAACTGAGTACCTAATCCTCTAAGTCAGCCACTGGACTTCTGCTATACTATCTTCTGCTCGTATTCTAAAAACTCAAATATTGAGTGGGGAGAGGGGGATCTAGAAAGAATGGCATAATTCAAAGGGATTCAAATATAATGAACATTTGTCTGTGGCATTTTTATACTTCATTTGAGAAAGATAATTTTCTTACCACACCCTAAATGAAACCAGTTTTGCCCCATAATCTTAACTTCAAGCATATCACTCTCTAATCAGCTCACTCTGTCACACATCCAACATGACACCTCTAGTCCATTGAACCTACCACCTCTTCACTGTCCCTGCCCCTCGTGTACTCACTTCTCTACTTGAAGTTGCTCAGTCGTGCCCAACTCTTTGCGACCCCATGGACAGCAGCCTGCACCAAGCTCCTCCGTCCATGGGATTTTCCTGGCAAGAGTACTGGATTGGGTTGCTGTTTCCTTCTCCAGGGGATCTTCCCGACCCAGGGATCAAACCCAGGTCTCCCGCATTGTAGACAGACGCTTTACCGTCCAAGCCACCAGGGAAGTCCCACTTCTCTACTTACTAAGCACCAATTCCAGAGCCAATCACTAAATCATTCCCCTGAGTGACACTCGATTCTCTTTTCCCACCCTTCCTTCTCTAAGTCACTTGGCAAAACCTCAGCCCTCATTAAATCCTGCTCTACCTGCTCCACACAGCTGACTGATCTCACTTTAAATTATGACCACTGATCCTAAGTGGGCCTTCCGTGCTGCCTGGTACTCATAATTTCCCATTAAATCATTGTCCCACTCTCCTGAGCGACTGCATCAGCATCTCTGCCAGCTCCCTCTCCTCCCTCCACACTCTCAGCTGATGACCTTGCTGCCTGTTTCAGTGAAGGAATCACAGTGGTTCTTTTTTTTATTTTCTAATTGGGTAATAATTACAATAACGTTGTATTGGTTTCTGCCATGCCACAATGCAAATCAGTCATAACGATTCTTTTAAAACAAATCAAACAGTGCTCTCTCTGCTCAGCACCCTCCAGTGCTTCCCCTTCCCCCTCACAGAAAACACCAAAGTACTCACAGTGGCTCACAAAGCCCTGCATGATCTGGCCCCATTACCTCTCTGACTTCAGCCCTATCTTCTCCGCTCCATTACTGTTCCTGCCTCATCAGCCTCCTTGCTGTTCAGCTGACACAATCAAGCACTCTCCTACCCCAGGGCCGCAGCATTTGTTGTTTCTTCTGCCTAGAACGCTCTTCTCTTGGATATTATATACTTACATGGCTCACTCCTTTGCTTCCTTTGTCTTTGTCTTCAGTGAAGTCTTCTCTGACCATCTGGATTAGAGTAGAATTCCTTCTCTTCATCCGGGAACTCCCTTACCCCATTCATGTTTCATTTTTCTCCATACAAGTTATTATCATTTGCATACTATCTTTTAATTATTTGTTTAGTCCTTTGTCTATATCCATTCACTAGAATGTACGTTTGAGCCTATGGGCCTAGATGGTGGCCTGTTTTGTGCACTGCTGAAACCCCAGCCCCTAGAACAGTACCTGGTACGTTGTTGTTACTGTTCAGTTGCTAAGTCGTGTCCAGTTCTTTGCACCCCCACGGCCAGGCTTCCCTGCCCTTCACCGTCTTGTACTGTTCGTTGTTCAGCCACCCAGTCATGTGCGACTCGGCGAGCCCGCGGACCGCAGCACGACCGGCGGCCGTCTCTCCCCGTCTCCCAGACTTTGCCCGAGTTCATATTCATTTCATCAGTGATACCATCCGACTGTCACTCCCTTCTCCTTCTGTCACCATACCTCTGTCACTCCCTTCTCCTTCTGCCCTCAATCTTTCCCAGTACCAGGGGCTTTTCCAAAGAGTCGGTTGCTCACATCAGATGACCAAAATACTGGAGCGTCAGCTTCAGCATCAGCCCTTCTAACAGTATTCAGGGTTGATTTCCCTTAAGATTGACTGCTTTGATCTCCTTGCTGTCCAAGGGACTTTCAGGAGTCTTCCCCAACACTAGAGTTTGTAGACATCAATTCTTTCGATGTGGTGCCTCCAGCACCGCGATTCAGAGGCACCATCTCATAGTGGGTACTTAATAAATATTTGCTGGAAAAATGAGTAAATGAGTGAATGAATGAATGGAGCATCTTCACTAAAAGAAGTTAAGTCTAAACTTTACCTATTGGCTTGCTAGTCTATGTCAGGTTGTTGCCTCTGTAATCATTAACAAAGAACACTTATATCCAAATTTATATTTGATTGACAAAAAAGAAAAGTCAGAGAATCATGAAAATAATATTCGCTGCCAGAGTAGAGTTGCTGTGACCAACGCTGTGATCTTTGAGCAGTCTCCTTTGCCCAAAAAAAAGGAGTGGCTGTAGTTCTTTCTCAGCAGTTATCTCAGAAATAATGACCCATAACTCAAAGCTTCTTCTCTAATCATAAGACTCACAAAAATTATATTAGGTCCATGAGATTTGCATAAGGCCTGTTCACCAATACTACTAATACTACTCATACACTACTAATACCACTAATACACTAATACTAACTAATACTATTCATCTCACTACAAAAATGTGTCTTAAGTAACTAAAGGTTGCTTCCATGTCAAAAGTTATTGGCATGTCTAAGCAATACAAAATATTGATTTATTGATATTAATATTAATATCGATTTATTGATATTAATATTTATTAATATTAATTTTAATTAATATTTTATCAATATATAGTAAACCAAACTTTATTGTAGCACAAATCACTCAAAAGTGTTTTATTATTATCTATTTTTAAAGACAGAATTAAATCATGTAGCTGTATACCAATACATTACAACCTGGGGTGCTGAGTTAGAAATTTTAACTAAGTGATTTGGGAATTTTTCTGAAGGAAAGAAAACCAAGATCAATTTTCACCTTGCAGACTTTAAGTAGGTAATATGAAAGCCACATATATCACCTGCTTTACAAATCACTTTTTAAGTTCCCTCTCCCATCTCAGCACTCAGAACAACAATCCAGCTGAGCACTGAAAAACTCCTCAAATTTAAACCATTCAAGTGAAATCTGTCTCTGAATGTTCGAAAGGATTTACTGTAAAAATATCAGTTTGAGATTTAGTCAGTAAAATTAATCACTCATGATCCTGAAGGAGGAAAATGGTGGAGAAGGGAGCTGGAAAACACTACAAAATTTAATGCTGCTGAAGAGATGGGACTTACACCAAAGCTAAATTCAAATACAACTTTTCTTTGTGTTTTTTTTTTTT
>SJYV01013870.1:0-22595 GCA_006410875.1 Neotragus pygmaeus
AACATCACTTTACTGCTATGATATTAAGCAGTTAGAATATTAGACAAAAACCTCTCTTGGCTAGGTTAATAAATATGTAAAGAGGAGATTATGAGAACTGATTAGAAAATTCACATAAAGAATATAGCATTTTACAGGGAGTATGTGTGGTATTTTGCCACAGCATCACAGCAGGTAGGGACTGAAAGTGGTTGACGCACAGTTTGGGAAAAAGAAACTAGAGACAGAATTAAACTTGTAAAGATGGGACTGGGGGACTCAAGACCTCTTGGATCAAGAGCACTGTTGCTCAAAGCCACATCACTTTTATTTAGTATCTTGGAAAGCAGAAAGTATCTGTTGTGCTACAATGAAATCAGCCTTCTGTGTCCCTGATCACTTCTCCCATTTTACTGATTACTTTAAACTGTCTTTGTTATTTTCTTGTACAAGGGCTATCACCTAGCTGGAAGTCATAGACCCACATATGCTTTGGGAAAACACCTTAGTGTGTACACAAGCAGTGTTCTGAACTTGCCCTGACCTGGCGTTCGAAGGTCCACACTGTTTTTCCTTACCTTAGCAGGGTATGCCAATCCCAACTAATCAACCTGATGTACTTTTATTGGGGTTATGCTGTATTGCTATATTTTACTTTTATTCTTTTCCCATGGTGATTTTCTCACGGCTTAGCCAGAGCAACAGGCAGCTGACTATTAACCCTTGCAGTATTTATTATTATTATTTTTAGTTTTTTTTTTACTTAATATGGCCTTATGTGCACTTAGGATTATAAATATATTCACAAAGAGTATTTTAAAATACTTCCGTAAGTCATTTAGAATCAATTCTTTAATGAAGTATGAGATAAAGAAAGAAAGTGAAAGTGAGGTCACTCAGTCTTGTCTGACTCTGCGAGCCCATAGACTGTAGCCCGTCAGGCTCCGCTGCCCATGGTATTCTCCAGGCAATAATACTGGAGTGGGTTGCCATTTCCTTTTCCAAGTATGAGTTAAGGATTCTTTATTTTTTTCCCCAAAATTAGATCCTCCATGTTTTCCTGAGTTGTGTCAATTTTCACTGTTAAAATTTCCTAATAGATTCCTATAGCTAAATAGATCTGTTTTCAATTTATATAGATAAAGGAAAATACACCATTGTCTTTGGGAAAAATAAGTATTTAACTGCAATTTTACTCTGCTTATCAGCTTATACCTTTAGTCTCATATTTTGAGGTGTAAACCATATGGTGGGGCTTAAATTATTCCATTTTAGCAACACTGAAATATTAACCTTTAGCTCTATTCACTGAAAATTTTTCAACCATACTTTTCATAAAAGTAAAGTTACATTAAGTATAGGTACCTCAATTATATTAATATCACAGGGGTTTTCAAGGGCAGAAAAATTTTTTAAAATGATCCTAAAAATACGCCAAGAGCTGTAATGATGTGATAAGTTTGGGAAACACTTCATATTTTCCTCCCTCTTCTTATTGAGCTAAGTATCAGGGAAAATTGAATAAGTTATTTAACCTTGTCTGCATGGAATTTTGCTAAACAATTTCAGTCAGCCAACTCTTAAAATAATCTTTCATATTTTATGGTATACTATTTTCTATAGAGTGTAGCTTAAAAATATGAAATAAGGATCAATATTACTTGATTAAAACAACAAAAAAAAGATACCAACTCATGCATTCGATTTCCTTCTTGTTGGAAACCAAAGCACAGAAATCTATAACCTTCATGACGAATAATCAAGTAAACTGTATTACCCAATTTATAACCTAATGGGGTCAAGTCCTCATTCTCTTTTTCCTGCAGTAGTGAAAGAAATTAGTCTTCCTGAATGAATGGTTTCCAACCTTACCTTACAGAAGCAAACACATTTTGAGACTTGGTTTTCACACTATTCTACCTGTCTAGATGTAGTAATTTAAACTCATAATAATATCATAAGGAACATTCAAGTAATAACTATGTGAAAAATATTAGAGAGTGCTTATAACTGAAATATTCTAATGTTTGGATTAAAATCTGATGATCTACCCTTTATGAGTTATGTGACATTAGGAAAATTGTTTAAATTCCATGGACCTCAGTTACTTGATCTAAGTAAGTCAGAAATAATATAAGCACATGTATGCTTTTGTGTGTGGAATAAATGATTTAATGCATGTAAATTTCTTTGAAAAGTTTCTGGTATATAATAAACATTCAACAAATAAAAAATTACTTCTTATTGTCATTCTGTACTAGCAGATTTTAGTTCCTCTTTAAAATCCAGCTGTAATATGTGATTTGTTAAATGATTTTTAAGCCCATATCCTACCTCATTAATGTGGGATTTTTGCTTGTATTAAATCAACTTTATTTTTTAGGGCAGTTTTAAGTTCACAGCAAAAATTTGGTATATGATACAAAGATGTCTCCTATATGTCCTGCCCCAACACATGTATTGCCTCCACCATTATCAATATCCCTCACCAGAGTGGTACATTTGTTACCACCAATGAACTTACATGATCATAATCAACCACAGTCCATAGTTTATATTAAGAATCACTCTTGGTGTTGTAATTCCATGGCTTTGAACAAATGTAATTTGCAGTTTCGTACAGAGTAGTTTCTGTGCTGCATCTATTCATCTCTATTTCAGTCTCAACCTCTAGCAACCAATAATTTTTTACATTTTCATAGTTTTACCTTTTCCAAAATATCATAAAGTTGGAATTATACAGCATTTAGTTTTTCAGGATTGGTTTCTTTGACTTAGGAGTGTGCATTGGAGTTTCCTCCATGTCATTCCATGACTTGATAGCACATTTCTTGTCAGTATTGCACAATCTATTGTCTAAATATATATTAATGTGTTTATCCATTCATATCCTGAAGGACAACTTGGTCATTTTGAAGTTTTGACAATCTCGAGTAAAATTGCTATAAAAATATCTGTATGCAAGTTTTTAACTCCTTTGGGTAAATACCAAGGGTTGCAATTGCTTGATTGTATTGTAAGAGTATGCTTCCACAGTGGCTGTACCGTTTTTCACTATCACCGATAGTGAATGAAAATTCTCTTTGTTTCACATTGTCACCATTATTTAAAGGTATGAGTGTTCTGGATTCTGCCTATGCATTTCCCTTTTGACTTTAGGGGGTTTTCTTTTTTCCCAGAAACTTAACTTAATAATATCTTAAATGTAGATTAAATAAACTTAATAGTAGATTAAACTTAACTCAGCTTTACTATTTGGCTATGCATTTTAATTTCTTATTTTAAGAAAGGTACATATGGAACAGAAAACATAATCTTGGCAATTTACCCTATATAAATCCTTGAGTTATAAAATTGGGCAACTTATCTCTTTTCTCTCAAATCCATTATATTTGAGGAAAAAAAAAAAGAAAGAAAAAGGCTCTTCTTTCTCATTCCAGACTACTACTCAAACTCTGGAAAAAGATGTATTTGCATATAATTTATTACTTATAATAATCTTAAATAAATTTATATATGTTTAAATATGCACGTTCAAATGCAGTTAAGTAATACGTGTATTTACAAATATAAAAGCATATATATATACATATATGTATGGGTATTTGTGTGTACACTTTTGTTATATAAACTATCTGACTATACTAGTTTGATTCTTGGCTTATGTTCTTTCCAACTGGCTCTCTTCCACTGCTTTACCTAATATTTTACCCCTATCTAACCTACTCCTTAACTACTCCTTAAGTGTGTTTTTCTTTGAGATTTTTATATGTTAAATCATACATTACAGCCAATTATTTTTATGTCATTTCTAAGAGATATTTGTTCTCCTCACCTATTTTTTCTCTCACCTATTTTCAAAAGACTATAGAGTTTTTCATCAATTAAAAAGAGTTTAGACCTGATCATTAGTCTTCAATTTGTATTCCTCCAGTTTAAATATTTTACTACCGCAATTATTTTACTTATTCCTATAGCAATAAATTATCATAATCTCCACAGCCTTTAACTTATACTTGATTAAAATTGTAACTGAAATCAGGAGCCACATATTTCAATGGAACTTAATGAAAATGAAAAATGATTTTTTAAGTGTTTATTTGTTTTCATTTGAGCTCCACCTGTATCTACATGATTTTTCTCACTAGATTATAGACTCCTAAATAGTAGGAACCATATCATATTCATTGCAACACCTTGTGTACAATAAATACTCTAAAAATGTTGATTATATTGAAGCTGAATACACAGGCTCTTTAAGAACAAAATACAATGGGCTAAATATATATAATATGTTATTATATTATATAATTAATATCATAATATATATTATATTATTATGTGCTTTTTGTGTGTGCTTAGTTGCTTAGTCATTTCCAAACCTTTGCAAACCCTTGAACAGTAGCCTGCCAGGCTCCTCTGTCCATGGGATTCTCCAGGCAAGAATACTGGAGTGGGGTGCCATTTCCTATTCCAAGGGCTCTTCCTGACCCAGAGATCAAACCAGTGTCTCTTGCAACTCCTGCTTTGGCAGACAGATTCTTTACCACTGTCCCACCTGGAAAACCTATTATATAAATATATATGATTAATAATAGTATATTTATTGTATTATTATTATTGCTTTATTATACAAAGAAAACTTTAAAATGTCATTCTTTTACACATAGTTGACCAGGTTTCCCAGCACCATTTGTTTCAGAGACTGTCTTTCCTCTCTTGTATATTTTTGCCTCCTTTCTCAAAGATAAGGTGTCCATAGGTGTGTGGATTTATCTCTGGATTTTCTGTTGTGTACCATTGATCTATATTTCTGTCTTTGTGCCAGTACCATACTGTCTGGATGACTGTAGCTTTGCAATATAGTCTGAAGTCAGAAAGTTTGGTTCCTCCAGTTCCATTCTTCTTTCTCAAGATTGCTTTGGCTATTTGAAGCTTTTTGTGTTTCCATACAAATTGTGAAAGTATTTGTTCTAGTTTTGTGAAAAACATGTTGGTAGTTTAATAGATATTTCATGAATCCATAGATTGTTGTGGGTTCAGTTCAGCTCAGTTCAGTCATTCAGTCATGTCCAACTCTTTATGATCACATGGACTGCAGCATGCCATGCTTCCCTGTACATCACCAACTCCTGGAGTTGCTCAAACTCATGTCCATTAAATCAGTGATGCCATCCAACCATCTCATCCTCTGTTGTTTCCTTCTCCTCACACCTTCAATGTTTCTCAGCATCAAGGTCTTTTCCAATGAGTCAGTTCTTAGCATCAGGTGGTCAAAGTATTAGAGTTTCAGCTTCAGCATCAGTCCTTCTGATTAATATTCAGGACTGATTCCTACAGGATTGACTGGTTTGATCTCCTTGCCGTCTGAGGGACTCCCAAGAGTCTTCTCCAAAACCACAATTCAAAAGCATCAGTTCTTTGACACTTAGCTTTCTTTATGGTCCAGCTCTCACATCCATACATGACTACTGGAAAAACCATAGCTTTGACTAGATGGACCTTTGTCAACAAAACAATGTCTCTGTTTTTTAATATGCTGTCTAGGTTTGTCATAGCATTTCTTCCAAGGAGCAAGTGTCTTTTAATTTCATGGCTGCAGTCACCATCTGCAGTGATTTAGGAGCCCAAGAAAATAAAATCTGTCACTGTTTACATTGTTTTTCCATCTATTTGTCATGAAATGATGAGACTGGATGCCATGATCTTAGCGAGTTTTCGAATGTGAGTTTTAAGCGAGCTTTTTCACTCTTCTCATTCACTTTCATCCGGAGGCTTTTCAGTTCTTTGCTCTCTGCCCTAAGGGTAGTGTTTTCTGCATATCTGGCATCAGTTCAGTTGATTTCAGTCACTCAGTCGTGTCTGACTCTTTGCCACCCCGTGAATCGCAGCATGCCAAGCCTCCCTGTCCATCACCAACTCCCGGAGTTCACTCAGACTCGCATTCGTAGAGTCAGTAATGCCATCCAGCCATCTTATCCTCGGTCGTCCCCTTCTTCTCCTCCCACAATCCCTCCCAGCATCAAAGTCTTTTCCATTGAGTCAACTCTTCGCATGAGGTGGCCAAAGTACTGGAGGTTCAGCTTTAGCATCATTCCTTCCAAAGAAATCCCAAGCGTATCTCCCAGCAATCTTGATTCCAGCTTGTGCTTAGTCGAAGTCCAGCTCAGCATTTCACAGGATGTACTCTGCATATAAGTTAAATAAATAAGTAGCATGACGATATGCAGCCTTGACATACTCCTTTTCCAATTTGGAACTAGTCCACTATTCCATGTCCTGTTCTAGCTGTTGCTTCTTGACCTGCATGCAGATTTCTCAGGAGGCCATAAGGTGGCCTGGAATTCCCATCTCTTTAAAGATTTTTCACAGTTTGTTTTGATCCACAGTGTCAAAGGCTTTGACATAGTCAGTAAAGGATGTTTTTCTGGAACTCTCGCTTTTTCTATGATCCAACAGATGTTGGCAATTTGGTGTCTGATTCCTCTGCCTTTTCTAAGTTCAGCTTGAAAGGTTTCTCCCCACCCCACCCCCTTTCTTTTTCTTTGTCTCTCTGGGATTCCCATGGTTTGTTTTGCTATGTCACATTAGCTCCCACAGATTGTCCTCGGGGCATTCAAGCCAAGTCCTTACCCTAAGGACCAATAATGCAGTCCGCACCTCTGTGCCAAGCCCCAACTCCCTCCTGGTAGATGGGAGCGTCTGAATTGCTTCTCCACTGGTAATAGCAATTAGGTGCATATTCTGTGTGTGTGTGTGTGTGTGTGTGTGTGTGTGTGTGTGTGTGTTTCTGTTTGGTTATATTGCTTTCTGAGATTCCAAAGCTCCCCACTGGCCCCATCATGAGAGGGTTTCTTATTGTATGGAAGGTTCTGCTCTTTCACTACTCCCTTCCCAGAATGGGTCCATCCCTAAATCCTTTGTGTTTCTTTTCACCTTTTATATTTTGTTCTACCTCCTTTTGAAGACATTGGATTGTCTTTCTGGGTGTCTGATGCCTTTCGCCAGTGTTCAGAAGTTGTTTTGTAGATGTTTCTTCACAGTCATATGATCTTTGGATGAATTTGTGGGGGGAGAAAATGGTCTCCCCATCCTAATCTTCCACCATCTTGGGACCACCCTCTCAAATTTCTTACATGTTAGAATAATCTCACTAGGATATTTAAATTATTATAATTAATATAGTGAGAAATATAGTGGCAAAAGTGAACAACTTATATGAAAAAGTTATGATTTTCTGAAGATGAGGCAACATTTAAGAAAGGAAATGCAAGAAATACATTTTTTAATGAAGTTAGGCAAAAAAGTCCTCAGTGGACACATTATTAGACTCAACAGTGCTGAAGATTCAATGATTCAGGTGATGTGAGGTGAGGTGAAGTTGCTCAGTCGTGTCCGACTCTTTGCGACCCCATGGACTGTAACCTACTAGGCTTCTCCGTCCATGGGATTTTCCAGGCAAGAATACTGGAGTGGATTGCCATTTCCTTCTCCAGGGGATCTTCCCGACCCAGGGATCGAACCTGGGTCTCCCTCATTGGATGCAGACGCTTTAACCTCTGAGTGCAATTGGAGTCTCAAATAAGAACAAGGAGAAGAAAAGGAATTATTTAACAAGATATTTGTCAATAATTTCCCTCAAATGATAAATGATGGCAAAGCACATAGTCAAGAATCTCAGATCATTTCAAGTAGGATAAATATAAAATAAAACACAGCTATATACATCATATTTAAAGTATCATAACTGAAAAATAAAGGAGATTCTTGAAGGGAGCCAGAGAATAGTACACCTTATCTGGAAAGGACAATAATGAAGATCATTGTGCATTTCTTGTCAGAGCTCTAAAAGTAAGATGATAGTGTGATATCTTTGAAGTACAGAAAGAAAATAAATAAATACATAAAACCTTGTCAAAATAGACTTCTATGCACAGTAAGAATATCTTTTGAAAACAAAGTGGATAAGGACATTTCTAAAGACACAAAAGTTTAGTGAATTCACTTCCAACAGACTTATGCTACAAAAAATGATAAAAGGATGTTCTTAAAACAAGCTATATGATACCAGAGAAAACTTGGATGTATATAAATAACTGAAAACCTGTGGTAATGGTAAAAATGGAGGTGTTTATAAAATGTTTATAAAATGTTTTCCTATTCATCTTAAATCCTAAAAATGTAACTTAATGTTTAAAGCAAAGATTAGTAAAAATTTGCTGTGGGTTTATGACATATATAAAAATTATAAAGCTTTTGTACTATATGTGAACTGGTCTAATATTACCTAAAGACAGGTTATGATAAATTAAAGACATAAATTTTTAACCCTAGAGCACTTCAAATTATAAAAGAGTATAACAAATAAGCCAAAGGAGAAGATAAAATGGAATAAAATGAACACAATCATATAGCAAACAAACATTGTAAAAGGGAACAAATAGAAAACAACTAAATATCATGGTTGATACAAATATGATTATACAAATTGTTGCATTAAATCAGATACCAAACATCCCCAATTAAAGTAAAAATATTACAAATTTTTTTAAATAGCAAGACTAACTATGTGTTTTAAAATCTACCCACTTCAGTATTCTGGCCTAGAAAATTCTGTGGACTATATAATCCATGGAGTCACAAAGGCTCAGACACAACTGAACAACTTTCTCTTACTCAATCATGCTATCACTAAGTTTAAAAAGATGAACTTATATATTATTATTAGGTAAAGTTATTTAAAGAAAATAATATGATCAATGATTAAAAATAAACATTATATAAGTTATCATTTCATCAGAGATTTAAAGAAAAAAATTATTGAAATAGACTAATATGTTATATTTGAAGACCTCCACACTCTTCTCTCTATGATACATGAAACAAAAAGAGATAACATCAGTGAAACATATGAAATGCCTAAAGAAAATTGTCAGGTAACATAATCCAACTTCTATTTATGTAATACTCTACTAAGTAACATAAACTACCTATTCTTTTTCAGTACACATAGAACCTTTACCAAGATAATCCCCATTATGGACCACAGAAAAGCCATCAGCAACTTAAAACAATTAAAATAATAAGACAGGAATATAGAAGGAATTAGACTAAAAATTAAGATAATGTCCAGACAATTGAAAACAAAACATTCTAATCTTAAGCTCTCTTGGTTCAGATAAGAAATCACAGTGAAATTTGAAAATATTTCGGTGCGAATTAAAGCTGGAGCACGGTGTATAAAAAAAGGATAAGCTGTGGATGAAAGCTTGTTTAGAGAAAAATTAATACCACTATTAACAAAGTCTCAAACCAATGCTCTAAACTTCTAGCTAAAGAAGGCCTGACTCACAGTCTATAAGAGATCATATAGCCACTCAAAGAATGTTAGAGATGGAACTGGTGGACACAGATGAAAACTAAGTAATATCAAACTTCTGACGCTAGCCACTAGAAATCACTTCAATGACAAAATATTAAAAAATAAGAGATTACCTGGAGCTATGAAATATATTTATAATGTTTTCTTCCTTGCCTAGACTTGATCAAATGCAAAAAAAAATGTTGATTATAAATCCACATTATACATTGAACACTTAAATTTCACCTATCTTTGTTGTTTCAATTTCTTTCTTTTTCATTAATTATAAATTGTCACTATTTTAATGGATTCTTTTCTAAAGTATTTCTTTCTTTCCTNTGGTTGGGTCTCCTTGCAGTCCAAGGGACTCTCAAGCGTTTTCTCCAACACCACAGTTCAAAAGCATCAATTCTTTGGTGCTCAGCTTTCTTTATGGTCCAGTTCTCACATCCATAAATAGCTACTGAAGAAACCATAGCTTTGACTATACAGACCTTAGTTGACAAAGTAACATCTCTGCTTTTTAATATGCTATCTAGGTTTGTCATAGCTTTCAAGGAGCAAGTATCTTTTAATTTCATGACTGAAGTCACTATTTGCATTGATTTTGGAGCCCAAGAAAATAAAGTGGGCTACATTTTTATGATAGAAGGAAAGTGCCAGAGCGATAAAAGACTGCCTTCTTCCTTGTTCTTTGAGTAGACATCACTAGCTTCTCTTTCATATCAGGCAGGAGAATATCTGACCCTGTGAGGTCAACTGGGACTATCATAGCGCTTATTTAAATCAGCAAAATGGTGGTAAGATTGTTCTTTTTCATTTAGTGACCTGGGGTATATCTTGTATTTTCATGTATGACTTTAAAGTTAAGCAAGACTGGTTCATTCCAAACATTCCCATAGCTTTTTTGAGTGATCATTGACATACACTTGTCTCCCAGAGTTCTAGAGGTTTCCCTCTCTGTCTATAATTCCCTACTGGGACTTCTACAACTACCTGTATAACTATCCTATTCTATCCCTACCACCTCTAATCAGCTCTATGCCCAAGACTACCTGCTTATCACAGAAATCTCCCTACCCCCTCGCCTTCAGGGAGGCAAATCTGACACTTGTTCTCAGCATCTCCTCTCCTGGCTGCCTTGTAAATAAACTCTTTCTCTGCCACAAACACATCTCAGCATTTGGCTTGCTTCAGGTCAAGCAAATGGACCTTGTCTGGTAACATTTGAAAGTGTGTTGCAAACATCATGATACTTCATCTCTTAACACTTCATGTGTTTTCTAAGAAAAAGGACATTCTCCTATTTAACCACGATATTGTAGCACACCAAAGAAGTTTAATGTTGATGTAATAAAATTGTCTAATGTATAACCTATATTCAGGGTATTTTCCATTGTCTTAAAAAGGCCCTTATGGGGGCACCGTGCATGTCTTTATGCTATTTGTCTCGTTATCCTTTTTGGTTGTAGTTTATAAAAATGTAAGGTTATGATGGATTGGGAAAAGAAAAACTGGTTCTTCACCGCAGATAGTTTGAGAAGCACTGTTATGGGCAGAGGGACCCCTCCAGGGCCCGAAAGGGGGCTCTTGTCTAACCCTTGGAAATGAATTGTCCACGGAGACACACGTGCTGACAAAGCAGGAGACTTAGCTGGGAAGGGGCGCCTGGGCAGAGAGCCGCAGGCGAGGGGGCCAGGGGCTGCTCCGCGTGGCTCTCAGTCTCGGCTTCATGGTGACGGATTGGTTGCCAGGGGTCTCTGGCAGTCATTCTGACTCAGGGTCCTTCCTGGCGGTGCACACCTGCTCAGCCAAGATGGAAGCAGAGAGGATTCTGGGAGGTGGGAGGACACGTGGCTTCTCCTTTTGGCTTTTCCCAGATTCTTCCAGGCGGTGGTGGCTCGTTAGTTCTGTATTCCTTACCAAGACTTCCTGTCGTAAAACAACTCAGGCAAATGGTTACTGGGGTGCCTGGTTAGGGTGGGCAGTTTTAGTCAANTCTTCCTTGCCTAGACTTGATCAAATGCAAAAAAAAAAAATGTTGATTATAAATCCACATTATATATTGAACACTTAAATTTCACCTATCTTTGTTGTTTCAATTTCTTTCTTTTTCATTAATTATAAATTGTCACTATTTTAATGGATTCTTTTCTAAAGTATTTCTTTCTTTCCTTGACTCTTTTCTATCAGGAAATCTTTTGAAGAACACAACAATCTGTTTTCTGTCTTGGCCTGGAAATAGAAAAATTTTGCATGAGGGGCATTGAAAGAAAAATGAGACATGTTAAGAGGCTACTGTGATCTTCCAGGCAAGAAATGGAGGCATCTGGACTATAAAAGTCAAACCAGAAGTCATTCTCTGTGGTCAGACTCTCAATATAGTTTGAAAATATAGTCTCTTCGATAAATGGTTGAATGTGAATAAAAGGGAAGCACAGAAATAAATAAATAAGGACATCATGGTTTTGTGTGTTGGCAACTTAATGAAAATTGGTACCAATTATAGAAATGGAGATGCTTGTGGAAGAAATTTTGTGGATAAAGGGATGGATGTAGAACTCAGTTAAATCTGTTTGGAACTTGTATAGTTTTCTAAGTCTATTATATATTAAAATCAGATTAGAGAGTTGGTATATAAGTGAAACTAAACACCTGAAAAAGTATTTTATACACTATACTTCTAAAAATCTCACTTAGGGTAGTACAAGCATAAGTTTAATTTCCTAAAATTCTAGAATATAATTTGTTTGTTTGTTTTGATGTTTTGCTTTTACCTTAGAGGAATTTTTGTCCATTTTGTTATGCAGTGGAGTTTAACATACCAAGAAAAATATACCCTGGCATGCATTGTTCAGTGCAGCTTCTCTAGTATTGATGTCAATAAACTGAACAACATTTAAAACAAACAAAAAAAAGACTTTAATATGCTCTTTGTCTTGCCCATTCTCTTTCCCACTGATAATTTTAGAATTTTTACAATATTTTTTTCTTAATTTATTTGAACAATTTTAGGACATAATATTAAACTTGGCTATTCTTTGCATTTTACCACTAGTGCATGCTGAGTTCAAAATCACTTTTTACTTAAGCAAATGAAGGGAGATCATAGTTATTTTTTTACTTTCCTTTTAAAGAAAATTTTCATCAGGCAAAGGAGATGCAGAGCATAAATAATNTTCTTTGCATTTTACCACTAGTGCATGCTGAGTTCAAAATCACTTTTTACTTAAGCAAATGAAGGGAGATCATAGTTATTTTTTTACTTTCCTTTTAAAGAAAATTTTCATCAGGCAAAGGAGATGCAGAGCATAAATAATTTTCTATACATTATGGTGGTTTAAGATTATACAAAATCTCTGAATTCTCAGTTATATCATCGTTATTATTGTTAAGATGCTATTTTTCTCTGTTCATATTCTAGGTTTCAGGGAGAAGAAAACACTTCAAAAGACAATGTACTCAATTGTTGTTTATCCACAACTGTGTAAAATTAGTTGCTGAGTTTAATACTGAGTAATATTCTCTGTACAGGTTTAAGCACTAAACTTTGGTGCTAAAATTCTTGCATTTTATCCTATACCTTGAGGCAAGAATTTCAAATTTGTGTTTATCAGTTTCTCATTTTTAATGCTGCTATGAGCAACCTCCATTTGTGTAGTAGGAAAGATAATGATCAGGTTTCCTAAGGACAGTCAAAATAGCAGTGGCTGAAAAAGATAGAATTTTAAAATTCTCTCAGCCTATAATCCAAATATAAGGAACCAAGGGTTCTATAAATGTTTCTTAGTGAAGCTCAGAAATCTTAAATTCATGGATTCGATACTGTGCTGTAAAATTGTTTATACCTCCTTTTAACAATACTATTTTCTAGCCAGTGAAAAGTTGGAAGGAATGAAGATCTTGCCCCTTCACTTCCTTAGTATGACCCAGAAATTTCACAAATGCTTTTGGTTTCACACCATTGACTGGAACTCAGGCAAGTGGCCATACCTAGCTGCAGGTAAGCTGTAGTCTTTGATTAGTGGCCCTATTCTGGAAAAATCTTATTATTTTCACTCTGAAGAAATAAGAGCAACATAAAGGTGAGCAAAGGGTTGTCTTTATTAAAATTGACAGTGTTCATCTCTAAATTAACCTCTCTCCATATGACACAGTTGAGTTCAGTTCAGTCACTCAGTCATATCTGACTCTCTACGACTCCATGAACTGCGGGACAGGCTTCCCTATCCATCACCAGCTCCTGGGGCTTGCTCTAACTCATGTCCATTGAGTCAGTGATACAATCCAACCATCTCATCCTCTGTCATCCCCTTCTCCTCCTGCCTTGAATCTTTCCCAGCCTCAGGGNTGTCTCTTATACACATCTAGATGTGTATAAGAGACAGGCTCTAACTCATGTCCATTGAGTCAGTGATACCATCCAACCATCTCATCCTCTGTCATCCCCTTCTCCTCCTGCCTTGAATCTTTCCCAGCCTCAGGGTCTTTTCCAATGAGTCAGTTCTTTGCATCAGGTGGCCAGAGTATTGGAGTTTCAGCTTCAGCATCAGTCCTTCCAATAAATATTCAGGACTGATTTCCTTTAGGATAGACTGGTTGGATCTCCTTGCAGTCTAAGGGACTGTCAAGAGTCTTCTCCAACACCACAGTTCAAAAGCATCAATTCTTTGGCACTCAGCTTTTTTTATGGTCCAACTCTCACATCCATGCATGACTACTGGAAATATGACACAATAATCACAGATTTTATTCTCAGTAAGTGTGTTGGTGATTACTTGAATATCTGGTTCCTCAGTGTATACTGTATAATGCTATCCTACTCAGGATTTATATATATTCTGTAATCCTCTATTTAACCCCATCTTTTCAACAATTAATTGTGAATGTGCTATTTCACTTGAGTCATTTGCTTGCATTCCTCTTTATCAAATGGGTTTCTTATAAGAAATAGAAACCAAATCTGGCTAACTGAAAAAATAAATAAATAAAGGATGATAATGAAAGAATATTGATGTCTCACTGTTATCAAAGGACAAGGTAAAAAGCAGGCTGTGCCCAAGATTTCACCAGCATGAATTCATGAAACTTCAGCAAGGGCTGTCAACGATGACTCAACTCCAACAGCCTTTAGTCCCTGAACCTTCCCTCATGATTCAAATGCCCAGATAAGAAAGTCTGGTTGAATAACCTTGGCCACAGTTTCATCCCTCTTTTCAAGAAAGAAAAGAAAGGGCAGGATTGGAGCAGAGTAGGCATAGTTCCTGGAAAAGGCAATGGCACCCCACTCCAGCACTCTTGCCTGGAAAATTCCATGGTCAGAGGAGCCTGGTGGGCCGCAGTCCATGGGGTCTCTAAGAATCAGACACGACTGAGCGACTTCACTTTCACTTTTCACTTTCATGCATGGGAGAAGGAAATGGAAAGACACTCCAATGTTCTTGCCTGGAGAATCCCAGGGAAGGGGGAGCCTCATGGGCTGCCGTCTCTGGGGTCGCACAGAGTCGGACACGACTGAAGCAACCTAGCAGCAGCACCAGCAGCAGGCATAGTTCCCTAAAGAGAAGGATGACAAGCAGCAAACATTAGAGATATCTTCTTTCTTCCTTTGAAGATACAGCCACTTTTAATTTTCTATGTATTTGAGTATTTTACTAACTTCTATGAGGAGACAAGTCACAACTTTTTCAAAACACCATATTATCCTCTGTTCTCTTGGGTAAACTTTTACTTGCTTTTAGTATAAATTTTATTATTTTGAGTTAGAATGCTACTTCTTGTAAGTTCCTTTATATGTTTACATCAGAAAATTTCTAACATGTCAGTTATATCTTTGGACTTAGAAATATTAGTTTTCATACTTATTAAATTTATGAGCATTACAAATTGATTTGTTGTTTAGTCGCTAAGTTGTGTCCTACTTTGCGAACTTATGGGCTGTACCCCGCCACCTTATGTGCTGTATCCCGCCAGGCTTCTCTGTCCCTGGGATTTCTGGAGTGAGTTACCATTCCCTTCTCTAGAGTAACTTCATACCTCAGGCATCCCAGGGGTCAAATCCAAGTCTCCTGCATTAGCAGGGGGGTTCTTTACCACTGAGCCACCAGGTGGACACAGAATGATTTATTTGGTTACTAGTCCTTGTAGTTTTATCTCTTTTCTCCCTTTTTGCCCTATGTATAATATAGTAGACTTATTAAGAGATCACTTACTAAGATTTTATCTTCTAGAAAGTATAATTCAGTGCTAATAATTTATTTACCATTCCATATGTGCTTCTTTATTAATAGTTTCATTTAAGTTTTTCAACTGCTATAGTTTTACTAATTCTTCAGATTAAAAGGTTCAGAAACTTACTTTATTAAATTACACACCCTCATATCTATAACCCTTCATATTTCAATATCAGTTGATCAGTCAAAGCTATGTGAAGTTGTACAAGGAGGTTTTTGAGTCTTGATTAAGTGAGATTCAACGGGAAAAGTTGTTTTTGAGCATGTGGCAATATGTATGGTTGCTTAAAAAAGACTAGCACCTCATGTGTGATATGAAGCATCTAGGAAATGATGAAATGCAGGTTTTCTTTCTTATGGTCTGGGGTGGGACACAGATTTTGTATTTTAACAACCTGTCAAGTGATGTGAATGAAGTCTGCTCTTCCACAGACTGCACTTTGAGTATAAAGGACATAAATGTTTATTAATCAACCAGACAATTTCTCACTGAGTTTTTGGCTTTTATAAATGAAGATTTATGTGTGTCTGCAGAAATTTTTATTGACATTTCACTATATACCAGGCAACTTCCTAAGTTTAGAAATACAGCCACGAATAAAACAATTCCCTGTTCTCACAGGTCTTGTATTCCTGTCTGTATGTGAGCATGTACATGTTTGTGCGTGTGTGTATGAGTTTAAAGGAGGGAGAAGGATAGGCAAGGAGGAGAGCAGAATGTCAGAAATTAAACAATTACAAATATAAACTAGTATCTAAACAGAGTATCTTGCTTTGAGAATAATCACTTCAATTTCCCTTTTCATTTTAGCAGCAAGTATATCCAGTTTTCTTTATAACATACACATGCCGATTTACAAATAATACACCAAAATGAATAAAAGTTTGGATACCAAAATGAAGATTTGTTCCAACTGACATCATGCCTTCTGTATACAAGTTTAAGCCTTTCTTTAACAAACATAAAAAGTTAAAAAACAGTGAAAACAGTGCTTGACATCCCTATGATCTTTCTATCTTACTTAGGTACTGCTGGGTTTGCCCTGAGTCATATTATGGCAAAATGGATTCCAGTGTCAGGTGCCAAAATTTGACAATAGCAAAATGGGTCAGCTGCATTAAAACAATCAGTAATCTAGGGAACAGTTTAGGTGCTCCCCACTGCAGAGACAAGTTATCATTTGCACATCCAAGACTACTACTCCTTTTTGCTATTATAATGAAAACTCAGTAAGATCCTCACTCACATAGCCATTATTCAAAATAGCAAAATTTCTGAAGAGGATGGACAGTAAGAGGGAAGAACTCAACTATGAAAAACGTGTATACTGAAGTCATCAAGAGGGACTATTTAATTAATTATGAAAAGGTTGACTTAGAATTAGTATTTAAGCTGAAATAAGACATTAAAGTAGAAGTAGATGAAGTATTATTCATTGACAAATCTAAGTGTGTTCGTTACCCAACAGGCTGGGAGCTAAAAGAATGACAGATAATATGGAATGGTAAATGAATTATTAGCACTGAATTATACTTTCTAGAAGATAGTATACATTTTTTTAAAAACATTTGATCGCATTATATATTGCTACAGAACTCCTTAAGATCCTTCCCTCTGTACTTCTTAGTAAACTACCAATGAAGGAAATGCAAGAGATGTGGGTTACATCTCCAGGTCAGGAAGAGNAGCTAAAAGAATGACAGATAATATGGAATGGTAAATGAATTATTAGCACTGAATTATACTTTCTAGAAGACAGTATACATTTTTTAAAAAACATTTGATCGCATTATATATTGCTACAGAACTCGTTCTTAAGATCCTTCCCTCTGTACTTCTTAGTAAACTACCAATGAAGGAGATGCAAGAGATGTGGGTTACATCTCCAGGTCAGGAAGGGCCCCTGGAGGAGGAAATGACAACCCACTCTAGTACTCTTGCCTAGAGAGGATGTCCAATACTCTTGCATGGGCAGGAGTCTGGCAGGCTAGAGTCCATGGTATTGAAGAGAGTCATACACAACTGAGAAATTGAGTATACAGGCACGGAGCTACAGGTGACCTTGGTACTATTACTCAACTGGGCACACTATTGACAAAGCAAAAACAAAAAAACTCCATAGTCCTACTAGGATGTTATGATTTTTCTGAAGTCATAGCACAAAGAGAAATTCAATGCCGAAACTAGATGGCCACAATTTGAAAATAGTTTCTCTAAGGGATGTCAGCTCTAGTTTGAGTCTATTACCCTTTTCTGAGATGTTCTAAATCCCTACATCTCACCTGTGGAGTAACATAGTACAAAATTAACAATGTTCGTAATTCATTTGGCACACTTCTGAAGAAAACATATATTCTAAGCAAGCACAATACTATATACCAAATTATACATTTTTTAAATTAGAAATAAAGGTAGCACTTTAGTCTGAAGTTCCTGGTTTCCTCACTATTCACAGGTGTGACAAAGGCAGTGTAGGTTGTGTCACATACCCTCGTGCCTTAAAAAGTCCAACCTACCACTTTCTGTCCCAGATCATAGTTAGGAATGTTTCCTAAAAATAAGTTCTAATCTCCAAATTAGAGACTATGCATTTGTTTAATACTAGTCAGTTTTATAGCTGAAAGTACAGTTGAAATTCAATGCTTACCAGGTATTCCTTCAATCTAGTGCCTAATTTCCTCTTTTCTCTTTCCTTTCTTCATCCCTTCCTAACTTCCTGTGCCGTGCTTCATTGTTCAGTCATGTCTGACTCTTTGCAACCCATGGCTCCTCTGTCCATGGGGATTCTCCAGGCAAGAATACTGGAGTGGGTTGCCATGCCCTGCTCCAGGTGATCTCCCCAACTCAGGAATGGAACCCAGGTCTCCTGCATGTCTAACATTTCCTTCCTCTTCCCCACTTTCTTGATTTTCTTCCTTTCTTCCTTCCTTCCTTTCTTTTATAGTGTACAACTTAGCTTGAAAAATAACAATTGGTTTAATGATTTTTAGTACAATTAGCTTAATGAATACAATACCATAATACTTTAAAATATTATATATATTAGCCAATAAGGGAAAATGAAAAAAAATATTTCATTCTCTTTAACTCTTTTTTTTTTTAAACCTCTGATTGAAACAGTATTCAATACATTAATTTTCTGAGAGGAATAGCATATAAAAGTCTTCATGGTTCAGACTGTTTTGAAAAGGATAAACATTGTTCCTCATAAATTATTATTCTTGTAAGATTTAAAAAAGGTAAGAAAACATATATCCTATTATGGATGTGAAATAGACTTTTTTACTTGAAGAAAGAAGGGAATTGGCCCTTAGGGCTTAAAGGAAGTGTTAAACTCACAAATGTCAAATGAATGTTTCTTCTGAAGTTTAAATATTCTAATTATCTATAGTAAAAATAATCATAAACTGTCCTACATTTTATATCCTGTTATACTTTCTAAATGCTTTCCCATATGTTTTGATATAATTTTGTCCTCATAAATATCCTTGTGAAGGAGGGTGGAGAGTTATTAATTTTCTCTCTTATTCTCAGAGGCAGCCTGGAATCCTCACTGAGTAGATTAAATATGCATAACTTCATTTTTCATTCCCTGACTGATTCCAGAGTCAATATCTTAATATTGCTAAGAGAAGTTGCCTTCTTTAAACTAATGCTTCTGTGATACATACAGAATATTTATAAGGTAATAAGCAAAGCATTCTTATGAAAAGGAGTGCCAGTATTATGAAGAAAACATTTCACATTTATTATAAAATTTTAATTATTAGAAAATATTTCAACCAGGTACCTAAGAATTTTACATATTAAAGTGAGTATAATTTCATTAAAATTCATTTTCTTTGAAAATGAATTTTTGTATATCCTGAGATTTAACTCTTGCATATCTCTTAAGATTCTAAGTCTCTTACTGATTCAGGAAGGATGTGCTTCACAAGTTAGAAACCTGTAAAAAGAACAGAAAACCTAGTGTTGGAGGTTACAGTTTTGTTTTGTGCAGCAAGGTTTGGAATGGAAAACAGGGCATTTGGGGAATGTAAAAGAAACTTCACAAACAAATTCAAGCTCAGAAGTGTGGAGAATGAAATTAATTCCATTAAAGTCCAGGTCAAATGATGTTAAAATATACCACTGGAAACTGAAGAAGACAATTTTTCAAAGGCAATGATTATCACTTTTATTTCTAAGAAGTTTATCAACGAAAGAGAAAAATAAGCCAGATAGATATCTTAGAACCTCTCTAAAAGGCTTATTGTTCAAGATAATTGTAAAAAATTATATCACTCAGAAATAGTCATTATTTGAAAGGCACGTTTTTGCAGATCATTTTTCCATGTAAATGTGTGCATTTACATGTATATCCATACTTAAGGGCTTTCCTGGGGGCTTAGATGTAAAGTCTGCCTGCAATGCGGGAGATCTGGGTTTGATCCCTGGGTCAGAAAAATCATCTGGAGAAGGAAATGGCAGCCCTTCCACTGTTCTTGCCTGGAAAATCTATATCTATGTATTTTGTCACCTACATAAGTAAAAGATGTATATACAAGTTAAAATTTTAGTGATCACAATTAAAGCTAAAAATTAAAGATGATATTAATTTAATAATACATGTATTTAATGCAATATACATACAGCACTATAATTTCAGCATATGTATAAACTTGTGATATGTGATATATACATTAATTATATGAAATCAGTATAAAAAGTTAAGGTAATTTTACATTACAATCTCAGAAGTGAAGGATGATGAAGAATGCAGACAGTTTGAACATCTGAAGCATGAATCAAAAATAAAGGTCTTTCTTAGTAGCCATACAGCACTCTTTTGTAATATTTAGCAAATTGGATTAAATTGGTTATTTGTTAAAGGTTCTTGCTAATATTTTACATTACAGACAAGCTTAATAATCATCTTTGTATATATGTCTTTGCCTAAATGTATGTAAAAATCTTTGTAAAGGCAAGTTGTCTGAAAAATAGGGTTGTATATAGATATTATAAAGGTGGGACTAAGATATCTTGAAATGTACTAATGTTCTCATATCATTCACATATTGGAGGAAAAGACACACACAGGAGACAATGAAATACAATGGACAATGTGACTCGGCAACTCTGAACTTTGAGTGCAATGAAGTGCTCTAGAGGGAGAGATTTGATTATGTGGAAATATAGTATTATTTATCTTGAGAAACCTATATGCAGGTCAGGAAGCAACAGTTAGAACTGAACATGGAACAACAGACTGGTTCCAAATAGGAAAAAGAGTATGTCAAGACTGTTTATTGTCACCCTGCTTATTTAACTTATACGCAGAGTACATCAGGAGAAACTCTGGGCTGGAAGAAGCACAAGGTGGAATCAAGATTGCGGAGAGAAATATCAATAACCTCAGATATGCAGATGACACCACCCTTATGGCAAAAAGTGAAGAGGAACTAAAAACTCTCTTGATGAAAGTGAAAGAGGAGAGTGAAAAAGCTGGCTTAAAGCTCAACATTCAGAAAACGAAGATCACGTCATCTGGTCCCATCACTTCGTGGGAAATAGATGGGGAAACAGTGTAAACAGTATCAGACTTTATCTTCTTGGCTCCAGAATCACTGCAGATAGTGATTGCAGCCATGAAATTAAAAGATGCTTACTCCTTGGAAGAAAAGTTATGACCAATCTAGATAGCATATTCAAAAACAGAGACATTACTTTGCCAACAAAGGTCTGTCTAGTCAAGGCTATGGTTTTTCCAGTGTTCATGTATGGATGTGAGAGTTGGACTATGAAGAAAGCTGAACACCAGAGAATTGATGCTTTTGAACTGTGGTGCTGTAGAAGACTCTTGAGAGTCCCTTGGACTGCAAGGAGATCCAACCAGTCCATTCTGAAGATCAGCCCTGGGATTTCTTTGGAAGGAATGATGCTAAAGCTGAAACTCCAGTACTTTGGCCACCTCATGTGAAGAGTTGACTCATCGTAAAAGACTCTGATGCTGGGAGGGATTGGGGGCAGGAGGAGAAGAGGACGACAGAGGATGAGACTGGCTGGATGACATCACTGACGTGATGGATGTGAGTCTGAGTGAACTCTGGAAGTTGGTGTTGGATAGGGAAGCCTGGCATGCTGCGATTCATGGGGTCACAAGGAATTGGACATGACTGAGCGACTGAACTGAACTGATGCTAAAAAGAGAAGTAGAAATAAATTAGACAGTATCTTCTTAAAGGTTACAGAGAGTATGTTAGGGCCACAGACACGATCTCATCTTTTTGTACCCTGTGATAAATAAAAATATTTGCACGTGCATGCACTAATGTAACAATGAAACTTCCTCCTCATACAATCGTTGGTGCTCTGCCAGAGCCTCTTTCTTAACTACTGAAAAGCAAGACTTTGGTTCTGCAGAAGTATGAAAGATACAGCAATCTGGATTATAACATGCAGGACATCTACTTAAAATATTTGATTATCCCAAATACAAAATTTTATAATTCCACAGTAGTTAACAGAATCAAGTTGTTAACAACGCAATGATTTGGTCATTTCATCATTCTCCAAAATGAAGTCACTGACTTCTACAAATTGCTTTGCTTCCTTAATAGAAAATGTCTTGTGAGTATAGCAAACTGTCACTCATACAGACAGAAGCAAATGAAAGTTTAAGTTGCAAACTTCTTTTGGCATATTCTTCATACACAAGAAACCATAGGCTTTAAAAGCTGCTATACTAAAGTATTTAGAGAAATCTGGCTTGGGGACAATTAACATCAAAAAAACTGAAATAGCTTTAAATGATCCATTTAAACTTCTAAGAGAAATTTCTGGGATAATTAAAGGACTCTCTAGGTACAAAGTGAGATCAACTCCATAAAAGTCATTTAGAAGGCTGTCAGGGGAAAAGCTTGAAATGGAAAAGAAGATCAATTATCAAGACCAAGGATTTACAAATGGAAATTTTTCTATACACCAAAATGTTCATGGTGGCTATTTGCTGTTAAGCTTATTTTTTTGTTTAATATATTTT
>SJYV01013874.1:0-69137 GCA_006410875.1 Neotragus pygmaeus
TCTTTCAAGCTATTTGCAAACAAAGTTCCAAAGACAGCAGAAAATTTGCATTCTGATCACTAGAGAGAGAAGATTTGGTTGTAAAGGTTGCTGCTTTCACAGAATTACTCTGGGGTTTGTATGTCAAGGTGGTGACTTCTCACGTGGTAAAGGCACTAGTGGCAAGTTCATGTAGGGGGAGAAATCTGATGATGCAAACTTCTTCCTGAAGCACAGCCTGGCATCTTGTCCATGGCAAATACTGGGCCAACACAAAAAGTTCCATTTTTCACTTGTACTGTCAAGACAGAGTGGTCGGACGGCACATGCAAGTAAGGCAAAAGAAGGTATACAGTAGGAGTCGTGGAGCACTTTTGGTCAAGGAATGGCAGGACCACCAAGAAGCTCACTAATGTCCACTGTGAGCGATTCTAATAACTCTGACTTGTGTATTACCTGAACCACCAGGTCGTCCTCCTGTAGCTCAGGAGAACACCCTTCCACCCTCACTGGCAGGCAATATCGCATAATCATGCTCTCCCTGCAGTTCTTCAAGGTCAGTGTTATTCCTGTCTCCATGTAGGTCTAGCTGGATTATAGAATTAGGTTTATGATTACAAAACCAAAGCTAAACAAACAATAAAAAAAATAATACCAATGAAAATATTGCATTGGGAAATTTATGTTCAGAGTCTAGAAGTTATTTACAATTCATTTCTAAAAGTTTCCAGCCAGGATGTAAGACAATAAAGCAAATAAATTTTAAATAATGCTAGCAGTCATTCAAATCATATGGAATCTCCTGAAAATATTACTTGAACAAGAAAGAGTTGTTAAAAAATAGATTACTATATTTATGTCCCTAGAACTGACTCAATTTCTGTGAGGAAACCAGAAAATCATTTTTTTTTAAAGTAATTATTAAGTAAAGTAGATACAGCTTTGAGATCTTGATTTTTTTCCCCAAAACTGAAAGTTAAAGCAAACATGGAAATTCTTCTTGCTTGCCTGCCCTGAAGAAATAGAAAAATTGATCTATCTTTGATATCATTAACTCTTGTTAACAGTTTGCCCTACTTTTAAGGAGTGCCCCCCCGCAAAAAGAGGAAAAACAGTGAATTTAATGTAATTGATAAAATTTTAAACTTCCATAGCATAGAGTAACTCAAATTAAAAAGGAAAAACTGTCTGGGATATTTAATGTTCAGTTTTCTTTTCTTTTTTTTGACTTGGAACTTTTACAATTTGATTCTAATCTATTCTCCACCCTCATCTCCCATTACTTTCCAATATACACCTTTGGGGTTTTGTTTGGCTTTATCTTAATCTCATTGAACATTTTGTTAAATCTAAAAATACACCTTGACTCTGGCATACGCTCCTCCCTTCCCGTCCTGGAAAGCTCGTCCTCATCTTTCAGGTTCCATTTCGGCATCATTGCCCCGCCAGTGCAGTTAGCTATATTATCCACTGCACTTTGTTCTTGTCTTCACAATGGCACCTAAGACACTGTATGTAATTTATTCACTTTATATCTATGTGCTATTTGAATATAAGCTCCGTGAAGCTAAGGGCTGTCAGTCACTTCTGTATTTCTATCTGCCAGCATACACATGCCATCTAGAACAGTAATTAAATGTGGCCCCTGGTGACCTCTGACTTTATCTCTTACTATTCTCCTTCTTGCTTCACATGCTTCAGAATGAATGACCCTTCTGCTCCTCATCAAGCATGCCAAGAAAGTTCCCTTTTCAGGAACTACTGTTTCTCTGCCAGGAATGGCATACTTGAGAGTCACAGAGGCTACTCCCTCTCAGGTCTCCAATCAAATGTCACCAATACTTCCTTTCTTTAACTACAGCCACATATCACTCTCTAGCCCCTTACTGGGTTTTAGCTTTGGTCATAGAATTTATTGCCATCTAACACTGTCTGTCTGTTGAGTGGTGTCTCCCCTGTCTCCCCTACCCCTCTTCCACTAGAACATAGTCACCATAAGGGGAGGGACACTGCTTTATCCACGGCACTGTGCTCGGCACTTAGAACAGGGCCTGTCATGGGGTGGGCACTTAGTCAACATTTGTTGAATAAATGAATGATCAATGCTTGAGTTAAATTGAATTGCAACTCTAGAAAAATATCAATGAGTACAAAGATTGGAATATAAATATGATTTTAAGATAATATAGCAATTTACCTCTTTTCAAATTCTTCTTTAATTTTATTGTATTGCTTTGTCAATAAAAACAAAATGGTTTTTTAAAAAAGAAGGGAGAATCTTGCAGACATACTATCTTTTATTGACTTTTGAAACTCATGTCACAGGCAGGCAAGATGCCTTCAAGGTATATATTAAGAAAGTACAGTGGTTCTTAAATGAGTTTCGAGGCAGTTTTTGTGTTTATATTAAATATATTAAACTAGTTCTATAATCTTCTGATAAATGATCAACAAATATATAACACTGGAACAGATTTGGGGACATATATAAGGAAAAACCGATTAGCCAGCTGACAGATTTTACAAGGACATGAAGCTAAAAGCAATCTTGCTAGGTCCTCCACTCTGTCCATCTTTCCCGCTACATACACTCTCTGTCCATCTTTCCTCCCTACATTTATGCAGCACTTCAAGAAAACGGGTCCAGATGATGAGAAACTATTTTTTTCAAGGAAAAATAGGTCAAGGTTTTACAAAGTCTAGCAACTGAAAGTCCTTCCTTCCTCTCAACCTCTTAGGCTGCATCTAAGTCTGGGGTGGTAGGGCTTTCCCACTCCTTTCCTCACAGCCAGCCTCTCTGCTAACAGGGCCTTCAGAGGGTTCAACGGTGTTACAAACTTGTGTTTTAGGTCTAGTCTCTATAATGAACCTTCTCTGATCTCCCATAGAATCTTAATATGCAAAGTCACAATTTGCATCCATTGGTGACTTCTAGGTAGGCAATAAATATTGCCACTGGAATTAGTAAAAAAAAAAAAAAAAAAAAAAAAAAACAAAGCCTGCAGAAACAGAAGTGTTACAGAAACCTGTGAAGGACAAGGACTAACACAATAAAGTTGGGCGTAAGTTACCCACATGGAAACAACTACACATAACAAGTACATCACAGCAGGCACAGGAAATGATTGATGCAGGCTTANAAGTGTTACAGAAACCTGTGAAGGACAAGGACTAACACAATAAAGTTGGGCGTAAGTTACCCACATGGAAACAACTACACATAACAAGTACATCACAGCAGGCACAGGAAATGATTGATGCAGGCTTAGCCAGAGGTAGTGGAGAAGGTAATCGCACCCACTCCAGTACTCTTGCCTGGAAAATCCCATGGACAGAGGAGCCTGGTGGGCTGCAGTCCATGGGGTCGCAGAGTCGGACACGACTGAGCGATTTCCCTTTCACTTTTCATTTTCATGCACTGGAGAAGGAAATGGCAACCCACTCCAGTGTTCTTGCCTGGAGAATCCCAGGGACGGGGGAGCCTGGTGGGCTGCCGTCTATGGGGCCGCACAGAGTCGGACACGACTGAAGCACCTTAGCAGCAGCAGCCAGAGGTAGCACAGAGACAGAGAGTAAAGGGAAGGATACACTACAAAGAAATACACATACGTCGCTAAACGTGAGGAAGCACAGAATAAGCTCAAGTTAATTATAAATCTAACCATAACAGATTTATATTTATGGAATATATTCCCCTCCCTGGAGAAGGGAATGACAGCCCACTCCAGTCTCCTTGTTTAGGAAATTCCATAGACGAAGGAGGCTCGCTGGCTACAGTCCGTGAGGCCACAAAGAGCTGGACACAACTGAGTGACTAACACACTCACTCAGCCATAATACATGCCTACTACAGTATCCTATATTTTTAATTGGTTTTATTTCCCAGTGTTTATGGGATGACAGAGGATGAGATGGTTGGATGGCATCACCTACTCGATGGACATGAGTTTGAGTAAACTCTGGGAATTGGTGATGGACAGGGAGGCCTGGAATGCTGCAGTCCATGGGGTCACAAAGAGGTAGACACGACTGAACGCCTGAACAGAACTGAACTGAACCGATGGCTCTCTACTGAGCCATCCTTTAAATTCCTTTTCTGAACCCCAGATGTAGATATTATGTTTTGATATTATTTCAGAATTTTAAGTCAAATAATTATAATGTAACTGAACTTTGTATTTTATATTTTAGAAAACACCATGTCTGGTTTGAACTTCTACTCATCCTTCCAGAACCAATTCAAATCACCTTCTGTAGCACCCATCCCATCCAACCCATTCCATCCCACCCTACTCTGGGGGCTTATAAGGCTCCCTGAATAGTCTTCTCTCATCACCTTTATGGATTGAGAAGTCTTTGCTTACTCTCTGACCCTAATGAGACTGATCTTGAGAAAAGTAACATAGTCTGTTATATCTGTAACAACAATTTTAGGCAATAAAAGCTCATTAATGTATCAATGAACAAAAAGGTTAAAAGTCAACTATACTGAAAAAAAAGCATTTTGAAAAATATAGAGGAGTTCTGGGTTCATTTAGAAACACACTGGAGCTACAGTTTCGATGGCCCTTCTAGACTCAATGAAAAAGCCTTAAGATCTGTCCACTCCTGGAATTCTACTCTATAAATATTTAAAAGCTAATACACAAGATATGCCTACACCAGCAAAAATGAGTAAGCCCAACAATGCTGATCTGTTCTTTCAGTCACCTTGCGATTCTCACATCACCTGCATCAGTGGTCATTTTTACAGATTGTACAAACAGTGTTCAGATAGATGTAGTCACGCAAGTAAAGAAAAAAGCATTACAAGATTATACTTCTAAGGCATCTAATACTAACAATTCAAAGGATTTTAAGCTAGTCATTTAAACACTGTGAGTCTATATTTCTTATCCAAACAGGGGACTAATAACACCTTTTCTATGTTTCTCAAAGGCTCATTGATTGTCTCAAGTGGTATGAGGACTCAGAAATACTTTGAAAAGTACTCTAAGGACACAGTTATTCTTAATCACAGAAATTTATTTTAGCAGCACATAATGATTATATGTCATAATCATTACAATACAAAACGATGTATTGAATATATCTTCTAAATAAAACTATCATCTTGCTTAGCAATTTTATTTAAGCAGCTACAGAAAGACTGCTTTTATTGCATTACTTAAAAACAATCACCAGAGCGGAAAAAAAGGAAATAACTATTTTAAACTTCTGAAATTTAAGAGTATCTCCATAATCATTTAAATGGGATTCTACTTGATGACACAACCCATGTAGTTCTAAAACAATAGTCCTAAATTTATTCAATTATGGATTGATAATGCTTAGTTGTTGTTTTTAAAAATAGCCTTATTTTTAATACCATTCCTCTAAAGATAATTCTCAGTTGTTGCTCAAATATAGCAATCATAATCACCTTCTAATCAAAGCAGAGGAAGCTAGCTATTCACTAAAAGTTCATGCTGTCCTTTCACAGAAAAGTATTGTTTTTGGAAAATGGCCACCCACTGAAGACCCTGTCTTCTTGTTCCCTTTACATCTGGTTAGACTTTAAGATATTGCTGTTGTTCAGTCACTAAATCATGTCTGACTCTTTGTGATCCCACAGACTGCAGCACGCCAGGCTTCCCTGTCCCTCACTGTCTCCAGTAAGTCAATGATGCCATCCAATCGTCTCATCCTCTGTTGCCCCTTCTCCTCCTGTTGGAGAAGGAATAGCAAACCACTCCAGGATTCTTGCCTTGAGAACCCCCTGAACAGTAAGACAGATTATAGAACCCAAATATAAGGAATACACACCCCTTTCAGATGAAAATATCCTGCACAATTCTCCACATTTTCCTTAGTTGGTAAACCCTCAGGGAGACCTCAGAAGCCCAATGTTAGAAGCAGAGTTTCTATCAACCTGAGTCTCTAAACAAACGCATATAAAGCCAAGTCCCTGACAACTGCATGCAGAAGACGTTAAGAACCTTAACTCCCAATCCACCATCATTGCACTAGACTTCATGTGAACAAAAACTAAGCTTCTTCTGTGCGAAGACGTAAAATTTCAGGCTTTTATATGATAGTGACCATCAGCCATCACTCTTTATATCACCTAAATTTAGCATAAAATCTTAAATATCCAAGAGAATTTTCAGGAAAAAAAAATAACATGAGTGAATGAATGATTTTTCCAGATACATAAATATTTTCTGTACTAAACTTGCTATTGGCTAGTATCTTTAAATGAGATTGAGATTTCTTATTTCCTAATCAATGCTGTCATTATGAATCAACACATCTATGTTATGGCTTTGAAATTCAATGCCCACATGACTTTGCTTTGCTCAGAGGGTCTTATAGATTACACAGTGGAAGGAATACATTGTTTATCCCCCTTTCCCACTCCTTATATCCATCATGGACCTGGTTTGTGACTCTGAAAGAAGATGGGAGTTAAGAACAAGATGCAAGTCATTCATGTAATCTAATTGAAGTTACTTCTAATTCCTAGAAGTAACTAGGAAATTATATGGAAATGCACTGTTCCATCCAGATGAAGCTGAGGGCGTGTATCAATTACGCCCTCGTAACTCGAGAGGAACTCACACTACTTGCGCCCAAGCTACCAAGACATGTTTCCACTTTTGAGATTCAGACGGATTTTGCAGTTTTAAGCAGAATCAGTTTCAAAAAGATGGCTCAACATTTATAACAAAATTTACACAATATTTTAAGAAACATAACAATGAACCCTAAATATATTAAATTTAAAGAGAGAACCAGAATAAATTACAGAGACATTGTTTTGTAATATTCATAAGATGAAAAGTATATTGAGTCAGAATATTTGAACCATGTTTTCTCTCCCCTCTCGTATAATATTCTCAACTGAAGCAGTTATCCGCAACAGAGGAATACTCTCATCATGTTTCAAATACTAAAGCTGAATTGGTTTTGTAAACAGTCCAATGGATAAAATGGAAAGAGTAAACTGTATGCTAAAACTAAACATGTTTCATTAAACTTTAATAATCATGGCATTTCATCACTAATAGTAGTATAATATTATAAGTTATTAAAATGTTTAACTATTATAAAACCTGAAAATAAAAGTAATCCTACAGAAATAAATAATACATTCTTGTACTAAATGAAGTTGAATTACTATACACATTTTGCTGCATGTTTAAACACAAAATGTCGTTCATACAAATCCAAATCCAAGTTGGTATAAAATGTAAAAGTTTTGTATATTACAGATTTTCATGTCTGATTTATTGGGCAAATATTTATCAAGTACTTAGAAGGCACAGCTACTATACTAATTGCTGGGAATATAAGTAGGATCAAGTTATTTTACAGGGAGCAAGATGAAAAAGTATAGAATGACAGAGTTTACTTAAATAGAAAAGACTTTCCCAGGGAAACAGGATCTAACCCGAGACTTGACAGACTTGCCAATTTTGCCTGTTATTGATAAATAATTTTTCATCATCATTAAAAGCACTTATAAAACTATGGGAAGTCTGAACCAAAAATGATTACATGTTCTCCACAAGTGATTTAAATAATTTATTCAACCATCAAAACCTTGGTCCCAAAGAAGAATAAGGCAAGATTCTGCTATGAATAGTTGACATGACAGCAAAAATTTCCCAAGAATTGTCAATGATAATAAAATTTTCACACCAAAGAACGGGTCTTTTTTTAAATTCAATTAAATATTCGGCTTCTTATTACATTATTACTGCTGCTGCTACCACTGCTAAGTCGCTTCAGTCGTGTCCAACTCTGTGCAACCCCAGAGACCGCAGCCCACCAGGCTCTCCCATCCCTGGGATTCTCCAGGCAAAAACACTGGAGTGGGTTGCCATTTCCTTCTCCAATGCATGAAAGTGAGAAGGAAAGTGAAGTTGCTCAGTTGTGTCCAACTCTTAGCGACCCCATGGATTGTAGTCCACCAGGCTCCTCCATCCATGGGATTTTCCAGGCAAGAGTACTGGAGTGGGGTGCCATTGCCTTCTCCGACTTTATTACTAAACAGTCCTTAATGTCATGCTGCTAGGATCAAATTAGTGATGAACTCAAAATTTAATGGAAGCCAGCTTTATTGATTGGGAAAAAATGCCCAGTCATTCCAGCAGGGCATCGAAGACTGCTACCCCAGAGTGGAATCATGTTCTTTGAAGGAACTAACAACTATTTAGAAATACACTCCTTTTAAACTTAAAAGCAATCAATATACATAGGAGATTCCCACTGATATCCATTTATGCTGAGCTTAAAAATCTAAAGTGGTAAGTGGTACTAAATATACACAGTAAAAATCTTATTAACAGGCCTAACCAAATGAAAAGACAATCGAGTTAGTGAAATCTCTATATTATTTTTAAAAAGAAATTCAACTTCTTGAAAAAACACAAAATAATAGATTTCTAAATGGCAACCCACTCCAGTGTTCTTGCCTGGAGAATCCCAGAGACGTGGGAGCCTGGTGGGCTGCCATCTATGGGGTCGCACAGAGTCAGACATGACTGAAGCAACTTAGCAGCAGCAGCAGGGTCTGATAAGAATTATATATGTTTTGTAAGTAATACCTTTAAAGAGCTTGAAAATAGTTTGTTNCTGGTGGGCTGCCATCTATGGGGTCGCACAGAGTCAGACATGACTGAAGCAACTTAGCAGCAGCAGCAGGGTCTGATAAGAATTATATATGTTTTGTAAGTAATACCTTTAAAGAGCTTGAAAATAGTTTGTTCGTGTATTTTATAGATTAAAGTCTTCCCACATAGTTTTGTTCCTACTGTCAATGTGTCTCTAATGGATCAGTGTGGAGGTTACCACACTGTCCTTACTCGGCTTGACTGTATCTTTTTTCTCTGTCAGCTTCTCCCTTTCCACCCCTGTTAGTTCCTGTTCACAGTATCCCTGGTTTCACTTTCTGCCACATCCCCCTTTGCCTTTCTGTCCTAAAAAAATCAGTGAGTTGCTTGCCCACTAACTACCAGGTAATGGCACAAACAGGAAAACTAGTGAAGAGACTAAGCCAGTTAGAGATATAACAGATTTTTTTGCCAAGCAGCAGAATTTCTTGCCTTCCATTTGAAGGGCTTTTCAAAGTCTTGCATATACCTATACTAATTCCAGACTTGAAAAATTTAACCTGTAAGAGCATAAAATCATGAAATCGGTTTTCTTGTGTAACTTAGTCAGTCACAATTATAATCATCTAAAAACTGGTCATGGCTTGGAGGTTCCTTAAAAAACTAAAAATAGAGTTATCATATGATCCAGCATTCCCAATTCTGGGCACATATCCAGAAAAGACAAACACTTTAGTACAAAAAGATACATGCCCCTCAATGTTCAGAGCAGCACTATTTATAATAGCCAAAACATGGAGGCAACCTAAGTGTCCACCAAGAAAAGAATGGATAAATAAGATGTGATACCGCTTATACATGGAATCTAAAAAATGATACAAAGGAAATTACGTACAAAACAGAAAGGGATTTACAGACACAGAAAACAAACACCGTTAGCAAAGGGGAAAGGAGGTGAAGGGAATAAATTAAGAGGTTGCGATTAATAGATATGCACTACTGTTGCTGCTGCTGCTGCTAAGTCACTTCAGTCGTNGAACTGGACAGATGGTCCTTAAAATTGAAAGGACTAAAGGTTCATTTCACTCATCCGCCTGTCAGAGAACCACACTTAACACGCCTTCAGATTTTTAACGTTAAAATTTCTTGAAAATTTTTCCTAATTATGAAAACCACATAAGCTCACTGAAAAGATTTTGAACTATAAAGAAAATTACCAAGAAAGAAATTAAAGTCACCTAAAATTCAATACTCTAGATATGACCATTGCTGTTTTTGTTTCCATTCATTTTATGTGTATGTTTTTATTTTTGTTCTCAAAATTAACTTTATTAATCCTGTTTCTTCTCTTAACATTATATGAGAGAAGCCTGATTATGTGATGATATACTTCCTGTTAAATACTGTTGAAAAATATTAAATTTAAATGGCTGATGAAATTATTTGCAGGGCAGCAAAGAAGACACTAGACATAGAGAAGAGACTTATGGACATGGGTTAGGGGGGAGGAAAGAGAGGGTGAGATGTATGAAGAGAGTAACATGGAAACTTACATTACCATATGTAAAATAGATAGCCAGTGGGAATTTGCTGTATAACTCAGAATGCAAACTGGGGCTCTATAACAAAGTTGAGGGGTGGGTGGAAAGGGAGGTGGTAAGGAGGTTCGAGACAGAGGGGACATATGGATACCTATGGCTGACTCATGTTGATTTTTGGCAGAAACCAACACAATTCTGTAAAGAAATAATCCTTCAATAAAAAATAAATTAATTAAAAACATTTTGCATTTTCTCTCATACGAATATAACATGTTTACCCTTGTTTCTATGGTTCAACAGTAAAGTTCACTGTGCTATTGACAAAGAAAGCTGAAGTGATCATCCATTTACAGAAATGATTGTTCAAATTCATTCAAATGACTACTTCCTTAAATTCTTACAGAGGGGATTTCTAGCTGAGGACATATTAAGAGTTTATGACTTTTGGGGCTTCCCAGGTGGTGCTAGTGGTAAAGAACCTACCTGCCAATGCAGGAGACATAGGAGATATGGGTTTGATCCCTGGGTTGGGAAGATCCTCTGGAGGAGGAGGATAAGGCAACCCATTCCAATATTCTTGCCTGGAGAATCCCCATGGGCAGAGGAGCCTGGCAAGCTACATCCACAGGGTCACAAAGAGTTAGATATGACTAAAGTGACTGAGCACGCACACACACACACACACACAGAGAATTTTTAATACAATGATGACTCTTGTTTTCAAAAAAGCACCAGCAATATATAAGAGGGACTCTTAACCTTCATCACCTTTAAATAATATATTTTATATTCATGTTTGAATGTGCTAATCCAAAAGTTTGTAGGACTTCCCTGGTGGCACAGTGGATAAGAATCCTCATGCCAGTGCAGGCAACACGGGTTTGATCCCTGATCTGGGAAGATTCCACAAGTCGTGGAGCAACTAAGCCTGTGGGCCACAACCATGGAGCCTGTGTGTTGCAAATACTGAAGCCCAGAAACCTAGAGCCTGTGCTCCAAAACAAGAAAAGCCACCACAGTGAGAAGTCTGCACATCTCCACAAAGAGGAACCCTGCTCACCACGACTAGAGAAAGCCTCGGCAAATCAGTGAAGACCCAACAGTCAAAAATTAATAATAAAAATAAACAAAAATTTGCAAGTATTCCTGAATTGGCTTTTATTTTTAAAGATATTCAGAGAATGGGATTTGACATCCTCCCTTGACAAAATCCCACATGAATGATTGAATAGACTGAATATAACAAAGTTTAAAATGCTACAAATACTTATTGTTGTCACTTGATGCAGAATAAAGTTAGGAACAAGAGATAAAGTGAAATGGAACATGAAAAAGGTAATTTAATCATATCTCAAATAAAAGATTTCTTGGTGTCTTAAATACACATAACAAATATATATTTATCTTTATTTGTCAAAAAGGTATTTCAAATTTGTCTACCTGAGTATTTTAACTCTTGTATCTCCTTCTATGGACACGAATTTGAGCAAAACTCTGGGAGACAGTGGAGGACAGAGGAACCTTGTATGCTGCAGTTCCTAAGATCGCAGAGTTGGACACGACTTAGCCACTGAACAACAACAATCTCCTTTTATATTACAAATTCTCTTAGCTTCATTTTACATGGAAATGCAATGAATTCATTGACTATTCACAGTTGCAAAAATTCACTGATAAATTAAGCATGAGAAGTGGCACAAACTCCTCACTTTTCAAGATAAAATTCGACACTGACCCTGCAGCAGATTTACAATAAGATAACTAATTATGTAATATTTCTCAGCCCACAGATGGATAGAAACATCACTTCGCTTTTTTTCTCCAATCTTTCCTCCTTTCTACAATGGTAAGTTGGTATGGAAAAAACAAACCAAACCAACAAAACAGTTTTCAGTCTCGGAAAATCAAATGCTAATTGTAGATTTCTTACCAAAAAATGTACTGAACTATTTTCTACAAAAATGAAACATGATCAATACTCAAATATAATCGACTGTACATTTCAATGCTTAGAATTTGAAATTCTACAGTGAATTAAAAAATCATTTCTTACTATCATCTCCTTCAGAAAGTTTGCCTGATTAAGTGGATCAATCTACAGTTTACAAAGCTCAAGTAACAGCCTGACAACTGGGTTTTAGAAATACTGATACTGGAAGAAAGTTATTAATTCCTAAGATTATAATGCCTACAAGCAATGATTTTTCAAATGTAGTAAGTACTATTAGCACCAACTAGGAACAACAGAATCTCTTGGAAAATCTGTTTCAGTGCAGACACCTGAGCCTTTTCTAAGCTACTAGATCAGAATCTCAGTAAGGTTGGAATGATTTTTTTTTTAACAACTTCCTCACATATTCTTTTGCACGCTAAAGACTGAGAAAGGCAGATGGTTTTTGTACAGAAAGCAAAATGGCTCTTGTTGCCAAATATCAACCTAAGGATATTTAACCAGATCACCCCATCCAAAACTACTGTACATTTAAATTCATGTGACTTTGAAGAGGTTTTCCTCTTTAGTTTCCATTCTAATATTCTAAATGAGGATCTTTCAACTGTAGACCTTGATAATATTTCCTTTTCAAATAGATGTCCTCAAAACTCACCTCTGAAACCCATTACAATCCAATATACTGTGCCACTGCCATTCTACTGCACGTGGGTTTGGTGGCATGTGGCAGATGGGAAAGAAGAGAGGCCTGTGAAACTTTATCCCAGAAACCTGAATGCCAGAACAGACCTCATGTACACAGGGAGAAGGCCTAGCATGGGAGCTTAAGCATTATTTACCTCTTTAAGAGGAATTAAACAAGTAACTGCAAATATTAACTCAGAGAGGCTTTGCTAAATGGCAGATTGCTCTATGAATGGCTATTTGCCAACAGTGCCTCCAACCAAAAAGAGGCAGTATATCACAAATAATTATTAAGACATCACTTTTCTCAAATATGTATTAATCACAGTTAAGGAAATTATCACATGGGACTCTACGGTGTGATAGATAATACGAGAGCTCCTGATCTGAGACCCATACACTTTGAATAGCTACATATGGGCTTCCCTTGTAGCTCGGTAAAGAATCTGCCTGCAGTACAGAGACCCAGGTTCAATCCCTGGGTTGGGAAGAACCCCTGAAGAAAGAAATGGCAACCTACTCCAGTATCCTTGCCTGGAAAATCTCATGGACACAGGAGCCTGGTGGGAGGCACTTCATGGGGTCTCAAAGAGTCAGGCACGACTGAGCGACTAACACTTACTTACTTAAGTACATTTTTTATTACCATGTTTCATTGAAGTATAATTTACAATGCTGTCTAAAGTGCATTTTTATATCTATGCCTACCATGATATCTATTATATCATGAGACACTTTCAACTTTGTGGTAAGAGTAACTCTTAGAGCACGAGAAAAAAGGTTGCTGAAATATCCCATCATTTCATACATGTACTTGAGCTCTTGCTAGCCCAAAATAATTAATACAAATCCATGGTACTTTTCATAACAACAATCAACTGTGTACTCCTTTTATCATAATCATTCTCAGTGTTCTCAGAACTGGGCCCATTCTTTCCCATCCTTGCCTTTGACCCTCTTCCTGGATGCCCAACTCTGTCAATCAAAATTTCACACATGTAAAGTCCATTGAAATATTACCTCCTTAATGAAAATTTTCCTCATGGCCTCAATAGAATGTAATTCACCCCCTTCTAAATCCTCATACTTTTCAAACAGACAGACCATTAAAAACACTGTCCTTTAAACATCTATTGGAACTTGGCCATGTACCTGTCACTTCCTTTAGACTAGCTGTTCTTCCTCAAATCCAGTGGCACATTATGTATATGAGGAGACATATGAAAAATACTGAGGCCACAAGCCTCCCCTAAGACTTCTTAAATCAAAGTATCTGAGGAGTGAGAACCAGACATCAGATTCTAACATGTGGCCACAGTTGAGAATCCCTATCTTAGATGGTAGACTCTCCAAAGGGTTGCACTAGGTCTTAGGCATAAATATTCATAATAGTACACTCAGTTCAACTCAATAAATATTTACTGAGGCCCTTAAACACAGTAGGCATTTAATAAATACACATCAAATTCAACATGTAAATTTTCCATACTTGAACCCTGGGAAGAAAAGGAAAGCATATCAATTAGAAAAGTTTTATTCTTCACAACACATTCTTTAGTGATGGACTGGCAATAACAGAACAAACCCTTCTGTAAAAAAAGACAAAAAAGGTGAAATTGTTGATATATTCTTCCACTCAAATGTTCACTCTGTAAATTAAGATTTTCCATAAGACTGGGTCCAATTTACTTTTCTTTTTTCAGACAAGCACTTTTCTCCTCTCTTCAAGTTGAATAGATATTACAAATCATTAATTGAATTTTCAGCAGCAACCATACTGGAAATAATCAGCTGACATCCAAGGTAGGGCGCACTTTTTGCCACTGTCAAACAAAATTAATCACAAGCTTCCAGCATGCTGAGTAGAAGCGGCTTGGGTGCCATCAGATGAGGTGTTTCGATGGCCTGGCAGCCATGGGTGACCAGCAGGAGAGCCAAGCTGTTTTCAGAAAACACTGCAGTGGGTTTCTGTATCTTGCTTTCTTTTTTTTCTTCTTTTAAATTCCTAAGGGAGACTCTCCTGGCAATGCATCCAGGAGATTTTCTTATATAGAAACAAGGAAGTAGGTTGTTTGAAAAGCCAGCTGGAGGAAAGAATGCTATTCTCTTTGCTTTCTTCTACCTCTGCCTTACAGTCTTCTACAAAGCACCAGGGGGATTATTTAAACAATTCAGGCTGAGCCCTAGTTTCACCAGAATTACACAAATGACCCAGGTATATTGGGTTGCCCTGACTATATTATCCAGATATATCTGTTCTAGTATTCTTCAATATTATTTAGTAGAGATCTAAATTGTATATGTTCAATTAATAATGAGTTAATTTACTCATTATACTAAAAAGAAATTAACTGAGCAACATTTATGGGCCAAGTCGTGCAAAACTGCAATAATTAAAGGATGCAGTGGAGAAAATAGGCAGGTCTGTGAACAATACTATTCAACTGTCATAAATTCTATAATAGGGTTTGAATAGAGACACTAGTATTTTTAATTAAGCACCCAGAAATGATCTAAACGTAAGCTTTAGGAGCTGGAAAGGAAGGACAGCAAAAAAAAATTTTTTTGAAGTAAAAAGCCTTTAAAGAAAATAGAAATTACAAACAAAGCCACCATGGTAATTTCTCAGATTTTGGTTGAGTTGAATAAGGCATTGTTTTGGCCACCTGATGCAAACAGCTGACTCATTACAAAAGACCCTGATGTTGGGAAAGACTGAAGACAGAGAGAAAAGAGGGCAACAGAGGATGAGATAGATAGTTGGATGGCATCACCGATTCAGTGGATATGAACTTGGACAAACTCTGGGAAATGGTGAAGGACAGGGAAGACTGGCATGCTGAGTCGGACATGATGTGGCAACTAAACAACAACACTGCCTAAACAATTACCACAACTTCCCTATACAACTAGTACCTCCAGTCCCACTGCCAATACCTCTAAAAACGATTCTTCTAAATTTCAGACTATCTCATACTTACTTTACTTGGATGTCACCAAGACCAGTCTAGCAAGAAGACTGACATCTGAATACCTGGATATACTGCCACTTGAACTCGACTATTCAAGAAACTGTTTTCCCCCTAGAAATACAATTGTCTATGCTGTTTGAGTTTGCTTCTTAAATGACTCCATACAAATCTACCTCTCATCTCTCCCTGCCGGAGACGCCCTGGACAGAGGATCTGCTTCAGTTCAATTCAGTTTAGTTGCTCAGTCGTGTCCAATTATTTGTGACCCTGTGGACTGCAGCACACCAGGCTTCCTTGTCCATCACCAACTCCTGGAGTTCACTCAAACTCATGTCCATCGGGTCGGTGATGCCATCCAGCCATCTCATCCTCTGTCATCACCTTCTCCTCCTGCCTTCAGTCTTTCCCAGCATCAGGGTCTTTTCCAATGAGCCAGCTTTTACCACCAGGTGGCCCAAGTATTAGAGTTTCAGCTTCAGCGTCAGTTCAGGACTGATTTCCTTTAGGATAGACTAGTTGGATCTCCTTGCAGTTGAAGGGACTCTCAAGAGTCTTCTCCAACACCACAGTTCAAAAGCATTAATTCTTTGAAGCTCAGCTTTCTTTATAGTCCAACTCTCACATCTATACATGACTACTGGAAAAATCACAGCTTTGACTAGGCAGACCTTTATCGGCAAAGTAATGTCTCTACTTTTTAATATGTTGTCTAGGTTGATCATAACTTTCCTTCCAAGGAGCAAGCATCTTTTAATTTCATGGCTGCAGTCACCATCTGCAGTGATTTTGGAGCCTGAAAAAATAAAGTCTGTCACTTTTTTCATTGTTTGCTGATCTATACGCCATAAAGTGATGGGACCAGATGTTATGATCTTAAATTTTTGAACGTTGAGTTTTAAGACAGCCTCTTCACTCTCCTCTTTTACTTTCATCAAGAGGATCTTCAGTTCCTCTTCACTTTCTGCCATAAGGGTGGTGTCATCTGAAGTTATTGATATTTTCTCCCAGCAATCTTGATTCTAGCTTGTGTTTCATCCAGTTCAGCATTTCACATGATGTACTCTGCATATAAAAACAGGGTGATAATGTATAACCTTGATGTACTCCTTTCCTAATTTGGAACCGGTCTGTTGTTCCATGTCTGGTTCTAACTGTTGCTTCTTGACCTGGATACAGATTTCTCAGGAGGCACGTAAGGTGGTCTGGTATTCCCATCTCTTTAAGAATTTTCTAGTTTGTTGTGATCCACACAATCAAAGGCTTTGATGTAATCAATAAAGCAGAAGTATATATTTTCCTGGAATTCTCTTGCTCTTTTGATGATCCAACGGATGTTGGCAATTTGATCTCTGGTTCCTCTGCCTTTTCTAAATCCAGCTTGAACATCTGGAAGTTCATGGTTCATGTAATTTTGAAGCCTGGCTTGGAGAATTTTGAGCATTACTTCACTAATGTGTGACATGAGTGTAACTGTGTGATAGTTTGAGCATTCTTTGGCATTGCCTTTCTTTGGGATTAGAATGAAAACTGAACTTTTCCAGTCCTGGGGCCAATGCTGAGTCTTCCAAATTTGCTGATATATTGAGTGCAGCACTTTCACAATATCATCTTTTAGGATTTGAAATAGCTCAACTGTAATTCCATCACCTCTACTAGCTTTGTTCATAGTGATGCTTCCTAAGGCCCACTTGACTTCACATTCCAAGATGTCTGTTGAGTGATCTACGTGAGTGATCACACCATCTGTGTCATGAAGATGTTTCTTGTACAGTTCTTCCGTGTATTGTTGCCACTTCTTAATATCTTCTGTTTCTGTTAGGTCCATACCATTTCTGTCCTTTATTGTGGCCATCTTTGCATGAAATGTTCTCTTGGTATTTCTAATTTTCTAGTCTTTCCCATTCTATTGTTTTCCACTATTTCTTTGCATTGATCTCTGTGGAAGGTGTTCTTATCTCTCCTTGCTATTCTTTTAACTCTGCATTCAAATGGGTATATCTTTTCTTCTCTGCCTTAGCTTCTCCTCTTTTCTCAGCTATTTGTAAGGCCTCTTCAGACAACCATTTTGCATCACCTTTTCTTGGGGATGGTCTTGATCACTGCCTCCTGTACAATGTCACAAACCTCCATCCGTAGTTCTTCAGGCACTCTACCAGATCTAATCCCTTGAATCTATTTCTCACTTCCACTGTATAATTATAAGGGATTTGATTTAGATCATACCTGAGTGGTCTAGTGGTTTTACCTACTTTCTTCCATTTAAGTCTGAATTTGGCAATAAGGGGTTCATGATCTGAGCCACAGTGAGCTCCTGGTCTTGTTTTTGCTGACTGTCTAGAGCTTCTCCATCTTTGGCTGCAAAGAATATAATCAATCTGCTTTCAATATTGACCATCTGGTGATATCCATGTGTAGAGTCTTCTCTTGTGTTGTTGGAAGAGGGCGTTTGCTATGACCAGTGCATTCTCTTGACAAAACTTTGTTAGCCTTTACCCTGCTTCATTTTGTACTCCAAAGCCAAATTTGTCTGTTACTCCAGGTAGCTCTTGACTTCTTACTTTTGCATTCTGACTCCTGTGATGAAAAGGACATCTTTTTTGGGTGTTAGTTCTAGAAGGTCTTATAGGTCCTGAAGACCTATAAAACCGTTCAACTTCAGCTTCTTCAGCATTATTGGTTGTGGCATAGACTTGGATCACTGTGATAATGAATCGTTTGCCTTGGAAATGAAGAGATCATTCTATCATTTTTAGATTACACCTAAGTACTGCATTTTGGACTCTTGTTGACTATGAGGGTCAACAAAACTACTCCATTTCTTCTAAGGGATTCTTGCCCACAATTGTAGATATAATTATCATCTGAACTAAATTCACCCATTTTGGTCCATTATAGTTCACTTATTCCTAAAATGTCAATGTTCACTCATCATCTCCTGTCTGACCGCTTTTAATTTACTGTGATTCATAGACCAAGTTCCTATGCAATATTGCTCTTTACAGCATCAGACTCTACTTCATCACCAGTCAAATCCATACCTGGGCTTTGTTTCCATTTTGGCTCCATCTCTCCATTCTTTCTGGAGTTATTTCTCCACTCTTCTCCAGTAGCATATTGGGCACCTACCTAACTGGGGAGTTCATCTTTCTTATCTTTTTGCCTTTTCATACTGTTCATGTGGTTCTCAAGGCAAGAATACTGAAGTAGTTTGCCATTCCCTTCTCCAGTGGAACACGTTTTGTCAGAACTCTCCACCACGACACATCATGGCATGACCCTACATGGCATGTTCATAGGGGATTTGGTATGAGCGTATAAATGTTGTTACAGAAGCTGTGTTTTATTGGCCTTCTTTCCCATACCAAGTAGCCCTTAGGTTATCATGAAGCCAAAGGCCACTCCTACCTACATCAATAGGACAATGGTAGAAGCGTTGGTAAGAGCAGAGAGGTTAGTTTGTAAATGCCTCCTCAAGGTACTTGTCTTTCTGGCTGATCTCCGGCTGTATAGAGCAGATTTTATTAAAAAGAGAGAAAGGCAAGGGTGTCCCACAGTCTAAGCCTAGACCAGATTATTAAAGCTATTATGGCAACAAAAGGGCTTCCCTGGTGGCTCAGCAGTAAAGAATTCACCTGCAATGCAGGAGGCACAGGTTCAATCCCTGAGTCAGGAAGATGCCCTGGAGGAAAAAATGGCAACCCAGTCCAATATTCTTGCATAGGAAATCCCATAGACAGACGAGCCTGGCAGGCTACAGTCCACAGGGTCACCACCACTTAGCAACTAAACAGCAATAGCAATAAAAAGGAAGCAATGAATTCTACTGGGGTATGGGTAGTGAGTGGGGAAGAGTAAGCATGTTAGTCAGTCAAGGAATGAGGAAGCTTGGTTAAGGAGAAGGTGGCTTTAAGACTGGGAAGAGTTTTGGGTTTTTTTGTTTTTTTTTTTTTGTTTTTTGTTTTGCCAACCAAGGTAAGTAGTCCAGGTAAGGTACAGGTATGAAATATGTGGAGATGTTCACAAAGTGGTACCTGATCCCTCAGTTTGAGTAGAGGATGGTATTGTACATTTCTATACCATTGTTCAAAAATATGTAGCATGGCCTTCATTGAAATGAACTGTAAACGCTGTCTATTATCTAGCCTTCCATCCTATCTGCTGACTGACGTTGGAAACCATGCTGTTATATCTGCCATTTCTTGTCGCTAATCCGAGTGAAAAGACATCAGGCCTAAGCTTCTGTCACCTCCTATTTCATTTAGGCTTGTTTTTAAATAAATGTGAGGTAATTAAGACAAGAACAGTATATATTAGAAGCAGTCATCATTTTAGAACTATGCGACGATTGTCATCTCAATTTAAAATGAACTTAATTTTATTCTTAAGGCTTTCTTCTGTCTGTTACTTCTTTCTAAATAAATCTAACTAGACATTCTTGCTCAAAACTTCTCTGGGGTGTGATAGTGTCCTTTATCTACCACCATTACAGTCATCAAAACTGGATACTATGATTGATACTAAGGGTTTACTAAACAAGTAAATAAAAGCATTTCAAATGTCCCAAAGGCTTATTTTCTTAAACAGAAAAGACCAAGGCAGAATGGGATGTTAATGACACATGTCATAAATTAATTTAATTAGTATTTAAGTGTTTTCAAAAGATTCAGTGCCTTCAATGGCAACAGCAAGTAAAGTCAGGAAAGTCACTCAGGGGAATGGGGCCACTGGATCACCTTTCAAGGAAATGTACAATCTCACTGAGCAGGAACTGTTGCTGCCCAAGAAAACAAGCACTGGTTGACTCCAAAAGTGTAGTGACAGACTCACAGGGCGAATATTCCATCTTTCAGACAAATGCGGTGATTTTTCAAATACACCTTGGATTTCCAGGAAATTCAAGTAAGTGCATTTTTGTTGGAATTCAAACTGAGTCACTAAATTCAGTTGAAATCAGAAGAAAAAATTCAAACATGGGGCAATGCCATTTGTACTGATTATTTCCAGAGTAAAAGATGCCAAAAATTTATTAGTAAATGGTAGAGAATCACCATTACACTTCAAATTAAGACCCACAGTTTCCTGAATTTTAATGATAAAGTGACAATGTTGGTATTTTAGGAATAGAACTCAGTAGAGGACAAAGGAAGGCTGATCAGCATTGTCCAGAAGAGAAAACATTCCACAACCAGAGAAATGAATACTAGAGGCTACATTTTTAATTTGGAGAGTGTAACACACATTCTCTCTGAGCAGAAAGGCATGGAGAGGAGAATTCAGGGCCCGGTTCTCCACAATGTTCTCCCAGGATGGGGAACAAAATAGACAAGTGGTGTAAAGACTGACACGCGGGCTGAGCCTCCAGTGACTGGACATCCAACTGGGCTTTGGATATGGGTTAGATTAATCTGGTCAAGTGTCAACACGGAGGTAGATAATTCATTTAAAGCATGAAGTAAAGCTCTAAAGCCCCCTTGCCAAGAAAACAAGATGAAAGGGAGGAGGAGATTAACAGAGTCAAGCAGAAGATAGCACTTTGGCAGCAGCACTACTGTAGAACAGCCATACATCCTTGAGGAAGGCCAGAGAAGGAAAAACGAATAGGGACTGTGGTCAAGGTAAAAGTGATGAGCTACAGAGACACCTTGGCTCTTTGGCATAAGAAGAGCAGTGAGTCACACGTGGTCCCCAAGGTTAAAGAGAAACAATACCCTTTAATGGAAAAGTTCAGCATAAATGATGATGCAATAAAGAGATGAGCAGCTCTTTCCTTGTCCTATTTAATTTCACTCAGTAGCAAAATACTCAGTTTAAGATAATACATAGAGTAGTTGTGCCAAAGGCCAAATGAATTATTTGACTTTTAAAAGACTGATTGTGGGACTTTCCTGGTGGTCCAGTGGTTAAGACGCTGTGCTTCCACTGCCTGGATTACTGGCCAGGGAACTAAGATCCCACAGGTGGCACAGTGCAGCAAAAAACTGGGGATGGGCAGGGGGAAGGCTGACTGCAGTAGGGAAGTCTCATGACCGTTCATGGATCTTCTTGGATTGCATTATCCCTTCTCTTACTAAGTACCCTTCTCGTCTCCCCACTCCCCCAACCCCGCGCAGCCCCCAGCTCCTGCTGATTGTCCACTGCATCTTGTGCTGGAGACCTGGACGCTGGCCTGCTCTAATTTGGCTCATTTGATGGCTTGTGCCAATAAAGACTACAATTCTGCTCTCCACGTGGCAAGGTTGTTTTACAACAAATTGCCGGCTAATTAGGGCATAAATGTTCTTTTCTTCCCTTCTCCCTGACCTTGCTGATTACAAACCCAGAAACAAAGCTCCCTCCGTGTTCTGCAATGTCCTCTGCAATTTGTCCCCATCACCTATGCCTTCCAGGACTTTGGTCTTCATTTCTAACTTTCCTCATCTGTTGAGTCTGGCAGCCCTTACCTGACTTTATATCTTTTTAGTGTTTCCCTCAATCTAGACCGCTACTTTACTATTTATCAGCCATGTTATCATTCTCTTGGTAACAAGTATACAATCATATGAGTCATTTTGGATCATTTTCATGATTCTCTGTGTGTGCTTAGTCACTCAGTTGTGTCTGACTCTTTGTGACCCCACGTAATGTAGCCTGCCAGGCTCCTCTGCCCATGGGGATTCTCCACGTAAGAAGACTGGAGTGGGTTGCCAGGCCCTCCTCCAGGGGATCTTCCCAACCCAGGGATCAACCCAGGTCTGCCCCATTGCAGGCAGAGTCTTTATCATCTGAGCTACCAGGGAAGTCCAAGAATACTGAAGTGGGTAGCTTATCCCTTCATATCCCAGGAATAGAATCAGGGTCTCCTGTATTGTAGGATTCTTTTACCAGCCGAGCTACCCAGGAAGACCACTGATTCTCATCTGATATCAAACTCTAATCTGAAATCTGGAAAATACATGCAGGTGCTCCTGTAGGCGCTTTTCTATTCCATTACTAAAATGGTGTAATTTTAGTTGCTTTTCATCATATATCATCAAGTTACAATTTTCCAACACATTTAGGGGATGCCTGTTTGTATAACATTCACAATACACCAACTGGTGGAAGCAAACAAGGGTAACACAAGTTTAAAGGACTTCCAGAGATCTCTACTTTGCAAATTATTTTAAAATAACAAGGTAAATATTCTTATAATAGATTCTGTCATCATTTATAATGCAAAACATCCAGTATATACATAACTAATTGCCTCAATTTTGTATATCTTTACAATTCTTTCATTGTTTAGGAGAAATTCACTCACAAAGGCAGGAATAGCTTAAAGATTTTTATCTGGGATTCACAAGCAATTATTAGCAGATTTGTTTTTCTGCAAAGATGTAGCTATAAAGTTCAGGTCTTTCCACACTCAGGAGAAAACTGAAGAAAAAATAAAATATCATAGAGATGATTTGAATTTCTTTGGGAATAGTTACCCAAATGACCTTTTTAAGAACTTTTTATATGAAGTATGTGTTAGTTTCAGGTGTACAACAAAGTGATTCAGCTATACATATATGTATATCTATTCTTTTAAAATTTATTTTCCCATTTAGCTTGTTACATAATAGTCAGCAGTGATTGCTATGCTATACTGGTGGCTCAGATGGTAAAGAATCTGCCTGCAATGTGGGAGACGTGGGTTCATCCCTGGATCGCAAAGATTCCCTGGAGAAGGAAATGGCAACCCACTCTAGCATTCTTGCCTGGAGAATCCCATGGACAGAGGAGGCTGGCTATAGTCCATGGGGTCACAAAAAGTCAGACATGACTGAGCGACTAAACATAGCTATGCTATACAGTAGGTCCTTGTTGGTCATCCATTTTTTAAATCCACTTATTTTTAATTGGAGGATAACTGCTTTGCAATGTTATGTTGGTTTTGCCATAAATTAACATGAATCAGCCATAAGTATATATACATTCCCTCCCTCTTGAACCTCCCCAAATGATCTTTAGTGATATCTTTAGTTTGGGAATAACTACCTAAACAATCTACTTAATGCTCCAATGATACAGCATGCTTTAGAAAATCAACTGGCATCACTCAATGGCCCCAAAGACACAATGACTGTGTGATCAATGGACAAGAGAATGAGCTTGGTCCACCTAACCAAGGAGAAACATGTGATCAGTTAGCATTTTCACTATAAGCCATGCAGCCTGGGTGGAAAACCAGGTAACCTTAGACTCATGGTTTGGCCTGGCATTATCATACCTGGAGACAAAGACCAGCATGTGCTCTTCCCCAGCTCTCCTGGGGGCTCTCTATCTCCTCTTGTCTCTATCCTGAGAATCTCCTTCTTACCTTTTCCTGTAACTACAAGTGTCACTCAAAGATTCCATCCTCCATTTATGAGTGATTTCATTACTTCTCATGATTTCAATCTCACCATGCTGATGGTTCTTAAAATTACACCTATCCAGATCTTTCCCCCAAGTATCACACTTCAAATGTTTGTTGGATTTTTCCCTCAGCATATCCTACAGGAACTACAAGCCCTACTGGTGAAAATTAGGACCCAACACCTTTCCCTCTGAATCTGCTCCTCCTGTACTATTTACCATGTCAGTTGTTAGCAATACCAGCCACCAAATCACCGAAATTGGACACCAAGGAGTCATTCTGACTCTTGGTCTTCCCTTAATCCACCTCACCACTATCCACAATCAGACTTATATAAGTTTATCTGTCCCTTTCTCTCCTACCACTATGACATCTTAGTTTATTCCCATATCACATTTCCCAAGCTTTATTCCTTCCTAAATAAATTCTCCCTATACCCTGGAGGAGGAAATGGCAACTCACTCCAGTCTTCTTCCCTGAGAAATCTCATGGACAGATTTACAGGCAGTACCCTGGCAGGTTACAGTCCATGGGGTCTCAAACAGTTGGACACAATTGAGCATGCATGCATGCACAATTTTCAATTCAGTCTCCAGAGTGATGGAAAAACTAAATCTGGTCACATCACCTCATTGCTTAACGCCTTTTAAAGTCTCCCCTTTAGCTACACAACATACAGTCCAAGCTCATCACCACGTGGCACAACAGCTTTCCTTTTGCCCATAGCTTCAGCCTCATTTATCACATGCCCTACTTACTTTCCACTTTGTAATCTAGCAAAAGAAAACTTACATGATGTTCATTATTGCCAAGTCTTCCTCTAAGCACTTTACATATATTAACTCACTAATTCTCACAGAAACCCTAGTAAGCAAGTTCTATCATTATCTCCATTTTTACAGATGAGGAAAGTAAGACACAGAAAAGCTAAATTGCTCATCCAAACTTACATACCTCACACACAGCAGAGCAGCTGTCCCATTCCAGACTCTGACCTCTGCCCCATTCTGCGCTTCTTCTCCAGGTGAGTTGGCCTATTTTCACTTCTCCATGACATGAGTCATGCTCTAACTTCTGTCGGAAATGCTTCTGCTGTACCTGTGCCCAGGTCACTCCCACTCATCCTCCAGAGCTCAGCTCAATCGCCATCACTTGCACGAGTTTTGTCTGGCCTTTCTGTGCTCTTGTACTAGACTATGCACACTTCCAGCATATCAGTTATCATCTAAGAATCAGCTATTAAGTGAGGGAGACAAATTCTTGGGCTTCAAGGAATTAGTATTCTTTATTTTGTACCATATAGTGTCCAGTGACATTCAATAAATGCGTGTTGAGTGAAGGATTAATAGTACCTGGATAAATAAAGAGCACCCTGCAAGAGTAACCAAGAGCCTTTCCTAATAAGAGCAGTACAGCAAGAAAAATGTCAACACTCACACAATGACTCTATTAGCCCCTGCAGAAGGCTTACAAGAACCATAAGGCACACGTGTGTGTGTACATGTGTGTGTGTGTGCTGGGAGGTGGGGGAGGACAACATGAATCAAAGTAGGAAGAGATTAAAAACTGAAGCTGCACGTCCTCAGTCCTTGACCAACAGGGTAGAGATATAAACTCCCATTTTATTCCCTCTACTCAGATATAAAGCGATAGAAAGTCTTCTCATCCCCATTATTTTTTAACAGTCTTATTTATAAACTTTGCATAATCCAAAAAAAAATATTAAAGCTGCTTGATAGGCTCTTAGGAGTAACATTTTGGCAAGCTCTTCTAGCACGTTTTCTGCATCTTGGGTTTGTAGTCACAGTAAGTCAATATATGCTGTTTGTTGTTGTTTAGTTGCTAACTCATGTCCAACTTTTGCGACCCTAGAGAATGTAGCCCACCAGGCTCCTCTGTCCATGGGATTTCCCAGGCAAGAATACTGGAGTGAGTTGCCATTTCCTTCTCCAGGGAATCTTCCTGAACCAGGGATCAAATCTGCATCAGCTGCATTGGCAAGTGGGTTCGTTACCACTGAGTTACAAGGAAACTCGATATATACTTCCAGATAAAATTTAAAGTTTACACTTAAACACTAGATGCTTAAAAGAACATCAAAGAATGGAATATTAAATAATACTCCACCAACATCTGATATTAACTGTTGACTGGGAATACTACAAGCATTTAGGTGTTATAAAAATCTATCTTGAATTCGGTGAGCCTGGCAAGGAACAGAGGCAGGATGTACTCCAATGGGGATATAGAGAAGGAGGGAAAATGTATGCTGAAGCTTGAAGGTGAAGTTGGGACAGAAAAAGATCTTGTGAACTGTGGGTTGTTATAATGTAAAGTGTGTGCAACAGATCTGATAGTCTAATAATTCAGAATAATGCAAGAGTAATTGATTTTTAAAAATTGAAGCTATTAATATACAGACTGTTAAGTAAAACTAAGTCCCTTTATAAGATGGATATATGTTAATGGTTCAACAAATCCATATACAGTTTCCTAAAAATGTTTTGATTCCAGCTACTTTTTCAGTTTGTTTTTAAAGTTCTAATTTTTAAAGGCCTTAAAGTATTATAAAATATATACCTGAACCCAGTGGACACAAAAGTAGTGACTCCAGGAAAGTAGCCTCCTGTCACATATCCCAGCTGAAAGACTGCCCTAGATTGAGAGCACTAGTATAACAAGTTCTCATGAAGCATTTGAATACTAAATATCAAGAAATTAGCTTTTGCATAATAACCCTGCAGATGAAAACTTAGCACATCACTTGGCATTAGAAACATGGCTTGTCCTGTCAGCTGACCTAAGTCTCCTCTATAAGCATATAAGGGGCCTTTGTAAAGTTTTACCTTGCTCAAATCAAAACTTTTTATTCTTCTCATTACTAGGCTCTGATTACTATTTAAGATGACCCCTAACCAACAGAAAGATCACTGTTCTAGGAGTCAGGAGACGTGAAGTCTAGGCCCACGTCTGCCATGAATGACTTATGATTGTGGCCAACATATCTGATTTCTTTGCATCTTAGTTTCCTCATATAAAATAAAGCATTTGGATTTAGAAATTTTAAGCTAATTTCAGCTCCATTTTAAGCTCCTTGGAGCCCTAAAGTTTATACTCTCAAAGAAATTAGTAAGAATCACACAGTAAAGTCACTTGGATGCATACACATTAACACACATATTCATACACACAAGAGTGAGACACTAAGCATTCATAAATATATTGGCTTTGCAATAATAAAAAATGTTACCTTTTATCCTGTGTATTATACACATAGGACAGGTACTATGGATATTTGAGAGGTATTACATTTCCATTCTAAAATTGTTTATTTGTTAGAGCTTCTACAGATACACAGAAAATGAATGGCAATTTATGATTTAAACCATAAATAAAAGATTGCTTACTTCTCAAAGAATCATACAAGGTCATATTGTTCACAATAGTCTGGATATTCTAAAAAAAAATGGGGTAACAGGGGGCTTCTGGCATGGGAAAAACAAAAGGTGGCTCTGTGCCACAGTGGAGCTAGAGTCCTCCTGGCTAATCCTGGCTAAATCCTGACTGGCACGCCTGCTGTAAGTATGTACTCACTGAACAATTGGCACCTGCATATGAGAAACATGATTAAAGCAGGCACAAAATCCTATGATCATGATAAGCCCCGAGGAGCATTGTTGAGGGAGCTTAATCCACAAAGAGAGATGATGAGGTAAGTGGAAGGGATCTTTTTTTTAACTGTTAGATTTGCAGTGAATTGCATTTATGTTGTATCAAACTCTAAAGGGTTTCAAATTCATAAAGAATTGAGTCAAAATTTCTCAAAAAGTAAGTCATATACATCTTTAATAACTAAAAGCAATACAATTTAAACTGGAGCATGGTGCTAAAAGTTCCAAAAATGACTTTCAACAGAAGGAAAGTCATTTGCACATATCTATTGGGAAAAAGAAATAAAAATTTTTGTGTGTCTTTTTAAAAAATCAATTTCAGTTTAATGTTTTAGGTCAACCCCAAAATAAAACATTGTATGAGTGACTTTATTAGTGGTGAGTTTTCCATAAAGTGCCATTTGAGCCATCAAATGAAATACAGAAGCAGAAACGTATCTTTCCCTTTGCAACCTAAATAAATTCTAATGAATTTAGTTGAAAATTATTATAAGTCTACTCAAAATAGACCAGAGGTTTAGTTTTCAGCCTTACTTTTACATTTGCATTGAGTTTGGTTTCATAATTTTAAAAAGTAGAAATATTTTATTATGAGACAAAATATCATTTTCCATAATTCAATTATCTGATTTTCAAATGTACATGAATTTTTAAAATTAAAACACAAAAACAACTACTGCCAGCAAATGAAAATAATCTCTAATAATTATCATAGATGTAGATTACTATTTGCCAGTTTATCTGGTCTTCCATCTTCTCCCAACTGAGAAAGTGGCCACATAAAAACAGTCTTTTTATTGTGACAAAACGCAATTCTTTTTACAATGGAGATTGACATCTGCCCCATTAAAGAAATACAAACTTTGACCAGACATATAGTGAAAGTGAACTCAAGAACTACAATATATTTTCTGAGAGAAAATACTAAAATCCCTCTTTCTCTGAATTTATTTTAATAATGACTGTTAAAGATATTATCTTACCTGCAATGTTGGCTGCAGGTATGATTTTACTAAATGGTAATCCAGTACTATAACTTAGAAAAGGTAGCAAATTTTATGGTCTCTTTTGCTATTATTTGGCAATATCCAAATATTTGTTATACATATACACACATATATATATATAAATACATGCTCACATCTATTCTACTGGATATATTTTTAATAAATATTATATTCAACTTCAAAATTTTGATTCAAGTAGATAATACACTACAGAACTTGAATTTTGGTCACCTATAATACAGACCAATACAAAAATAAAGAAATACATAAAGAAAGCTAAGCACCAAAGAATTGATGCTTTTGAACTGAGTTGCTGGAGAAGATTCCTGAGAGTCCCTTGGACTGCAAGGAGATCCAACCAGTCCATCCTAAAGGAAATCAGTCCTGAATATTTACTGGAAGGACTGATGCTGAAGCTGAAACTCCAACACTTTGGCCACCTGATGTGAAGAACTGACTCATTTGAAAAGACCGTGATGCTGGAAAGATTGAAGATGGGAGAAGGGGACGACAGAGGATGAGATGGTTGGATGGCATCACCAACTCAACGGTCATGAGTCTGAGTGAATTCTGGGGGTTGGTGATGGACAGGGAGGCCTTGGCATGCTTCAGTCCAAGAGGTTGCAAAGAGTCAGACACAACTAAGAGACTGAACTGAACTGAACTGATAATATAGACATATCATTTGTTACCTAAATTGGTATAACTGCCTCATTTCTCAAGGTCATTTTCGGGTCAATAGACATAATTACTCTTCACTGTGGCGCTAATCAAATTAGTTCTGTAGAAAGAAAAGGTAAAATATTAAATCTATTTTTAAATATCTCAGTTATACAGTCTTGAAATTACTGGTTAAGTAATAGATAAATAAGTACTAGACAACTGCCATTGAGCAGATGCAAGGAATCATTTTCATATTCCAGAACATTCAGTATACAGAAAAATGTAGTCAGCCATATCTGCTTAAGTATCAATCACCCCCATGAAGTAATTATTTGTATGAAAAAGATTCTAGGAGTTCCATGTTGGGTCCCATATTCTCAGTTTATTGAATTCTGTTCACTTTTTCAGCTCAATTCAGTTCAGTTCAGTCACTCAGTCGTGTCCGACTCTTTGCGACCCCATGAATCACAGCACACCAGGCCTCCCTGTCCATCACCAACTCCCGAAGTTCATTCAAACTCACATCCATTGAGTCGGTGATGCCATCCAACCATCTCNGTTGGCAAAGTAATGTCTCTGCTTTTCAATATGCTATCTAGGTTGGTCATAACTTTTCTTCCAAGGAGCAAGCGTCTTTTAATTTCATGGCTGCAGTCAGCATCTGCAGTGATTTTGGAGCCCCAAACAATAAAGTCTGACACTGTTTCCCCATCTATTTCCCATGGAGTGATGGGACCAGATGCCATGATCTTCGTTTTCTAAATGTTGAGCTGTAAGCCAACTTTTACACTCTCCTCTTTCATTTTCATCAAGAGGCTTTTTAGTTCCTCTTCACTTTCTGCCATAAAGGTGGTGTCATCTGCATCTCATATAGTGTTAAATAATCTTTACTCAAAATAAAGTTCCTCTGGAGGTTAAAAAAAGCTACTATGAAAGGGTGATATGTATTCATATAGGAATATACAAAGAGCTTGTAGCCAATAAAGAATATAACAAAATCTGAACTCATTGATCACCTTGAAATGAATGAGAAATCATTCCAAACAGTAAAAATTCCACAACACACACTAATGTTACTTTCTTTATTTTAAAGTGTTAAGGTGAGTTGTACATGATATTTGATAGGCCATCCCATGATAGTTTCCACATGATCTTGACTCCTGGGTTGGAACTTGAGACTGTTCATAGATCCTGACATACACAGATAAAAGCAGTCTAACCCACCATAAGAGGAAGGAAGACTTTTTGGACATTTGGAAATTCAATTTATTACTTCCAAATTAATAATCCGGTTGTAGACAAGAATCTAAAATCTGTGTATGGCATGGAACTAGCTTTTTAGAATGAGAATAATTCATTACAGAAACTTTTTAGGACAACAATAATAGAGCTATTTCAAACATCCAGGCAAATGTGAGTTAGAGTATGGTTATAACTTCTTTTTCAAATCAAAAGTTTCTAAGCCATTTCCAACAGTATCATAGCTGAAACTCAGAATAATAAAAATATATATGTATGTGTGTATACAATTTTTTCCTAACCCTTTGACATTGCTATATAGGCAACCTATTAAAAGTTGATCTCCTAATATCCTTTTTGAAAAGAAAAATTAATTTCTTTGCAAAGGAAAAAATAATTCCACTCTACTAATTGTCTTCACATGTGGATAATGTATAAGTCAAATGTTACAATTGAAAAAAAAATCATCCCTTAATATTATTATCAGAAAGAAGCAATAAACAAGCAATAATAATATTATTATCAGAAAGGACCTCCACTATCTCAGTGAACTCTGGCCAGTGATTCAGAAAATTATTCCAAAAGTAGTTCTTTGTCTTACCAAGGTATTCTGTCAAAAGTAAAAGTACCCAAATCACATGGACTTGTTGCTGTTACCTAAGAACTATCTTCACGAATCAGGCATGGAAGCCACTTGGGTTTAGGCCATTTGGAAGAGTGTGGAAATGGACCTCCTATCCTCTCAAAAGGTCCAGGTTACTCCATGGCCAGGAGACAAATGCCTGATTGGCCCGTGTAATAGTGCAATCACTCCTACTGATTCTTTAACAACTGGAAAGAGGTCCCTGCTGTGTAATGAGATTATGGAACACATGATAGATTAGTGACCTTTCAAATTAGGACAAGCAACAGAAACTCACTAACAAATTCCTCCTTATATTGGAAAGGGTGTTAATAGTGTCAGTCATTTGACTAAAATAGCTGAAGCACAGATGGAAATACCAATGGATAAAGCTTCATTCTTCAGTGTTCCAGGGCTAAGACTAAGAATTCACCTCTGGCTTGGATATTATGAAAGCTTTTGAGAATTTTAGTCAACAACTACATAAAAGACATTTTTCCTACTTGGATTTATAGTTTTATTTTGAACTATTTTTGAAAAAAATCAAAATAGCTTTTTAGATTCATTGGTCAATAGGTTAAGGCATATTGGTAACAATGGGTTTTGTACATAAAGAAACCTTTATCTCTTTCATTCTTGGGTCCTGTCTTAATTATTTAAACTGTTCTATCAGCATATGAGGGGCTTTTGGAGATGGGCAAAATGGTAGGTTTGACCTGGGGTTACATCTGGGATAGCTACATAGATTCAATCTTGGAAGTTTTCAATCCATTTAGATCAATTTCTTCATCTTTAATATGAAGATTATATGGTCACCTACTCACTGAATAATAGTGAAGAGAAAATTAATCTATGCAGAGCTCAGCATAATGGCTAGCACCTAATACTATAAGCTCTCAGTACTTTTAATTATTGCTTTTTATTTATTCTTGTAAAATTGTTACAATGAGGTGAACTATTTTTCTTAATGAATATTTTTTCTATTATTAAATTCCTCAGTTTACTGGAAAAAACATAATTTATTCAAACAAGCATAATTAATTGACTTAGGCAAGCATAAGTCATAGAGGACTTACTCCTCATGTGGATCCTCTACAAAGAGAACATTTTGATTGAAGAGAAAGATAAGTAATTAGGGAGGAATGCTGATACATAAATGTTTCAACAGAATATCCTAAATTTCTTAAAGTGTATGTGTTGGGTAACGGATTTGGATTTACACATCTCTAGCAGTATTCTCCTCTGACTCCCTTCAATCAACTACTCTTCAAGGTTAAGAATCAAGTCCAAGGTTTGAGACTACAGATAATTGGTCTGTATGGAATATAGTGGCTAGACTGGCACTATGCCCTAAATAGCTGAGCAATTCAAACCCAAACCCAGTCACTATTAATCCTAAAACCCCAGTGTCATTATTGCTGTTGTTTAGTCACCCAATCATGTCTGACTCTTGGCGACCCCATGGACTGCAGCACACCAAGCCTATCTCCCAGAGTTTGCCCAAGTTCATGTTCATTGCATCGGTGATGCTATTCAGCCATCTCATCTTCCAATCCCCTCTTCTCCTTCTACCCTTGATCTTTCCCAGCACCAGAGACTTTTCCAATGAGTCATCTGTTCACATCAGATGATCAAAATACTGCAGCTTCAGCTTCAGCATCAGTCCTTCCAGTGAATATTCAGGGTTGGTCTCCTTTAAGATTGACTAGTTTGATCTCTTTGCTGTCCAAGGGACTCTCAGGAGTCTTCTCCAGCACCATAGTTTGAAGGTATAAATTCTTTGGTGGTCTGCATTCTTTATGGTCCAGCTCTCAAAACCGACGTGACCACTGGGAAGACCATAGCTTTGACGATATAGACCTTTGTCAGCAGAGTAATGTCTCTGCTTTTCAACACACTGTCTAGGTTTGTCATCACTTTACCGCCAAGAAGCAGTTGTCTTCTGATTTCAAGGCTGCAGTCACCATCTGCAGTGATTTGGGAACCCAAGAAGGGGAAATCTATCTCTACTTCCACCATTTTCCCTTCTATTTGCCATGCAGTAATGGGGTCAGATGCTACAATCTTAGTTTTTTTAACAGTTATCTTAAACTGGCTCTTTCACTCTCCTCCTTCACCCTTATCAGGAGGCTCTTTAGTTCCTCTTCACTTTCTGCCATTACAATGGGATTATCTGCATATCTGAGGTTGTTGATATTTCTCCCACCTATATTCCAGCCTGGCATTTCTTGTGATGTGCTCAGTATATAGATTAAATAAACAGGGTGACAGCAGACAGCCCCGTCATACTCCTTTCTCAATTTTGAGCCAATCAGTTGTTTCATACAGGGTTCTAACTGTTGCTTTTGACCTGCATACAGGTTTCTCAGGAGACAGGTAAGATGACCTGCTATTCCCATCTCTCTTTGAACTTTCCACAGTTTGTCAAAATCTACACAGCCAAAGGCTTAAGCTCAGTATATGGACTTATTCAGAGTCTTAGAACAGACTAATGTATTACTCACAAACATTTTATTAATGTTATTCCAATACGGTTTTCAAAATAGTCTAAATTTATTAAAATTAATGGGTAATTTACATTAAGACTTTTGCTAATCACTACTATAAATTACAGGCTATGAGGAAACTGTTGCCAATTTTGGAATTCTCAACATACAGATACAAAACTCTCCAAAAAGAATTTTACATATGTACTTTATTTTATCCCCATCACTTGTTTCATTTTGTTCTGAATGTTGTCCTGGGAGAACCAAATCCCTTTGTTTGAACTAGAGGGTAAACTCTGTAATGTAGATTCTATTCTAATATAAGATTTACTTGTTCAAAATGAACAATTATAGTACCTTGAAACCCATACCAAAAGAAAAAAAATTGCTGTGCAGATAAACTCTAGTTGCAAATGTATTGTATCCTGCTGAATCTACAAACTCTAATGCATGTCTTCTGATATGGGTGGAAGAGGCCATGGGACATTCCCTCCATCCTTCTCCTTACCTGTACTACACAGGATAAGGCATCATCAGGGCAGAGCAGCACCTTGACTTTCTATAGAGGATGGGAAGCTGACAATCATACTAAAAGTCATATTAGCTTTCTTTAGGAGATTCAGAAGAAACATCACAACCCTGCAGATGACAAATCTGCCTCAACGCTGTCACAGGCACACATCCCCAGCACATGCTGTGTGGCCCAGCAATCAACAGGTGTGTGGCATACAGCCACATCAAAGTCCTGGGACAGAGGAATAATTCATACAAACACACTATGATGATAACCCTCTCATCTTCATGCTGAGGCAGAACAGAACTGATTCCTATAGGCTATTTATAAAGTCTATTCTTTGGCCATTAAATACAAGCTTTGAAACAACTTTTCTACACAAATGATGATACATGATAAATCATGCTAAGCCTCAGTTGCATACACAATTGTTAACTGTACTATACTACTACAGTTCTTGACAACATATGCATACCAAATTCCTATGTAGCTCTTGTCTTTTGAATCTGACTGATTTAAGTGGGCACTGAAATGATTCATTGTGTCTTACATGGAAAATACTATACAATTGTAGCAAGTGAAACACATCTAACACAGATTTCACTGGATATGAGTTAATGAAAGCAGAGACTCCAACTCATTTTAATAAGCCAGTAGGATGGATGGTTCTAACGGTATCTCTAAATTACTGAATATAAAATATCTGTACTTGTTCTAGTTTTTTTTTTCTTCCTGATTTTCATTTTAGAATATTGGTTTTTAGCTCTGTTGCCTCTTCTCTGTGTAATGATTACAATGAGACAATGCTATAAAATAAGAGAGGAGGGCATCTTGCCACCACACCCTCTCAAATCAGGGCGAATATTTAGAACACCTAGGAAAGGGAATCTTTAGGGATACACATTTTATGAAAAGAGAGCTGAAATCCGGACACAGAAAATACCAAATTCTCATACATAGTTCTCATAATGTTTTGCTTTTTTAAAACTTTCAATAATTTTTTAAAAGTTAGAACACCCTCACCTAAACTGGTTCACTTTGCCAGAGATATTTGTTCCTAAAGATCAGCATGACAATAAATGATTACCTTAAAATACTTATAAAAAGGTATCACTTACTAGAACTTGGTGAAACATTCTAGAATGGTCCATGTTTCATTTTTAACTTCTTCAAACTTGCAAAATCCACACAGATCCTAATACTTATTTCTGTCTTCATAGTTTTACTTAGAAAATACTCCCTTACTTCTTCCTCTTCAAACCTTAAGTGTTCTTTGAAGTGGCCGTAGCTATTACTGTCCTTATTTTATGGATAGAGAGTCCAAGGCAGCTAGAGGAAAAATAACTGGCCATGAGTCACTCTGCCTGCCAGTGGAGATGGACAAGGACCAAGGGCAGAAACCTGTAGACAGACCAGGTAAGTGGGAACAAGGAAAGAGTCATGAATTTCATAGTCAAAGATCTGAAAATACAACAGGACCTAGCTACGCGGAGAGAACTCGAAAGTATGCCAATACACAAAGCAGGCTAATGCCCAACAGATATAATAATAACCAAATAAGCAAAGCCATTTTCAGCTAATATGCAAAATCTCAGAAATTCCTGTATAAGTGTTCTAGGTAGTTACAGTCCTGAGTTAACCATATCAGTATCTCTTAAGGTAAAGGCAGAGACTGATAATTCAGATAATTTATAAAAATGTTCTCAATGTTTATTTATTGGACTTTACTACTGACTACAGAAATAATGTATAAATATAAATATATATGGGGCAAGGCCTTCATAAATAAGTGACTAGAGATATATAAGAGAAGGACACAGTAAAATTCCCCAAAGAAAATGGATTCCAAAATGCAAGCCCAGAACTGACCAAGGCTCAGAGCATTAGGACATGACAGTGAGAGTTCACTCACAAAGTTTATAGCTGCGAGCTACCATCAGTGTCTCAACAGTTTCTTAATCTTTCTTATTTTTTTATTTTTATTTTTTATTTTGTTTTTTTACTTTACAATACTGTATCGGTTTTGCCATACATTGACATGAATCCGCCACGGGTGTAACTTGAAATTATATGGCCGATGTTGCTCCATCTGATTGCCTGTGTTCCTTCATACTGAAGTATTCGTTGAAATCCAAGGCTTAGGGCTATTGCTCATCCACTCATACGGCTTAGTGTTTTAAGAAAATCACACTGATCTCTTGCTCTCCTCCAGGCTCTTACAGAATTAATTTTTGGCAATGTACAACATAATAACTATTATAACATAGGTTATACATATTATTCATAGTATTTCCCCAAATGGCTTATTTTTCAATAGAAATGTCTGCTCAACCAGATTATAAACTCAAAGGAAGGGTATCAAGCATTGACTTTCAGTTTAGTTAATACCACAGCAGTTATTGCAGGACTACACACCTAGCAAACCATTGTTGAATTAAAGGAACTTTCCTATGCATAAGGAAGAAACATCTAAATTAAGCTGAGTTAAACAAGTTGATCCTTAGAAAGCTCGTTAAGTAAATGTTAGAAATCAAGGTCTTTGTCTTAATGAGCACAAACACAAATTAGTGGGTAGAAGATGATAGTTGTCTATGAGCTACCAGGAGGGGGAAAAAAAAAACAAACACAGGTCTGGTAGCTAAGTATAAGCTTACCCTCTAGATTTAGGTGTATCATTAACTAGAACATTTCTTACTGTCTCCTTCCCTGGTGGCTCAGTGGTAAAGAATCTTCCTGCAATGCAGGAGACACAGGTTCAATCTTTGGGTAGGGAAGACTTCCTGGAGAAGGAAATGACAACCCCCTCCAGTATTCTTGCCTTGAAAATCCCATGGACAGAGAAGCCTGGTGGGCTACAGTCTATGAGGTCACAAGAGTTAGACATGATTTAACAACTAAACCACCACCACCAGCAGCTTTAAAAAATTCACCCTCCCTGAAGGGTTGGAAGGCATTAATGGATTTCAAAGAAAAGAAATGCCCTATCATATTTACTTGGTCTCAAGTATACAAAAGATTTTTTTCTATCAAAAAATTGTTTCATTTGGTAGCAATCCCAACTCTGACTTTCCAAAGTCAAAGGAAATTGAGATGGTAAATTTATTTGCTGTGATGAATCTGCTCAGTGCCAACTAAGATAAAAATAGTGATTTTGTTTCTGCTACTACAGAATGCAAGCAGGAAAGAAACACAACTGTAGACTCATTTATAATTTAGCATGTTCTAACAAATGCAGATTAAAGATCTTAATTCTATTTCAATATGCAATCACTTGTCTCTTTAGAAACTTTATCAAGAAGGAAAAATAAACCTCAAACACTTCATAAAAGAGTACCTGAAGAACAGTCTTCTATAGAACAATTACTGAGAATATCACACTAACAAAGCTCCTCAAAAGAATAATTAGAACTCACATTATGAAAGTAGGATCAACTTTTTATGCTAGCTTAATTTAACACATCTAAACCACATCAAGATACCTGTTTACTGTTTTTTGTTGTTCCATTCATTTTTGTAGATTTTCGAAGTCTAGTACACTGTCTGTGTAAACTGAAAGAACCATCTACCAAACATGCCACAAGACGTAATGGAAGCAAAATGGACAGGAAGAGAAGTCCTGCTTAGAAGAATATTTCAGAGAGTCAGGAAAAACATCCTCTTTACATATTATTTCCAGGGATTAGAGTGGGCATTTTGGAAACCGTGATCAACTGATGAAAGATAGGAAGTAACATTGGGGAAAAAATCTGGAGGATATTTCAGCAGAAGATGAAACTATAGATAGCTTAGAAGCTTTGCTACAGACACAGGAATAGCTTAGCATAGAATAACTTAGCATCTGGTTTGCATGGGAGAAATGGTTCAAAATATGTCACTTCTTGATTAGTAGGGAAAATGTCCATCATTTCTCCATCACCGTCTCTATATGAAGCTTCTGAGTCTCCAGTTGCTAATCTACAAAACTGGGATAACAGTACTCCGATAAGAGTTATTGTGAAGATTAAATGATATGGTGTATGTGAAGCATTCAAGGTTCTAGACGTAGAAAAAGAATACAATAGGAGAAAAATCCTTTTTCTTCTCTTGTATCATTACTACTGCCATTTAGACTTAAACAAATGTAATAGCCAAGAAGCAATTTAACATATCTAACTGAAATCAGAGATTCTTCTTTCTAAAGGAACTCAGCTTGCTGACCACATTCTAAAGCAATGGTTCTAAACTCCAGCACACATCAAAAAAAGGGGGACGCCTATCAAAACTCACCAAAAATGATTGAGCAGATCTAAAGTGGATCCTAAGAATTTTATTCTTTTAGTAGGCAACCCAGGTAATTCTGATAGTTGTGGTCAGCAGACAGCACTTTACTCTAAAAAGTACATTTTAGGATTAATTTTCTAGTTATTGCATATGAAATTAGCAGTGGAAAAAAAAATAAGTATCATGAAGGTGAGTCCAAAGAGATGGAAACGAGTGACAGATATAGAAAGAAAATCATGGAATATCAAGTTGCAAGGGATTTTTCCATCCAGTAAAAATATTTCCATCATCTCTGACAGATGGTCATTTTAAGTACCTTCACTGATAGGGAACTACTGTCTTCCAGCAACACACACTGTTTTGGCTTATAAACTAATGTAAAACAAAGGGTAAATAATAAGTTTTTGGAAAATTGAAGAAATGGGGTATTATTCTGGGAGAATTATACATTGAAGCCTTTCTAGTCCTGGTTGAACAAGATCAGGCACTAACTGAAATCAAAACTAATCTGACTGCCAGACAACTGCCAGATCCAACACCCAAACACTGTATCTGCTACCTGATTCCACTAAAAAAGTCATACTTGCTGTGGCTGCTATAAAAATAAACCTTTCACTAGGTTTGTCACTCATGTTTCAATGGTAGTATTTAAAATGGCAGCATTTCAATCATATGTCTGGCACTACTTTCATCTCTCCATTTAGGCAGTGGCAAGTAAACAGCAATAAAATTATATAAAATCAAAATAATGTTGCAATGCTCATAAATATTCTCAAATAATGGTCCAGGTCAAAACTGTTTAAATGAATATAAGGTACATATAAAGCCATTGTATCTTACTATTCTGTTAAAAACAACAGTACACATTTATATTTTAACTTCATCTTTATAGTCATTTCACCAAACAAGGAAAATAATTATAAAGCCATTTAATTATTTATTTGTTTTAGAAGAACTCACCAAACCTAGTGGCTTCAGATGGCTCTGCTACATGTGATTGATGTCTGGACATTTCCATTATCACTTATGCAAATTATCTAAGGCTCTTGCAGCCTCTTTCAGGGCAAATCCATTGTAATGTCATTGACACAGAATTGAAAAGTGTGGGATTCTGCACATGAATATGGTCTTGGATTATTTTCATCTAATCTGCCAAAATATTCTCTGGGATAAGAAATTTTTATAGAGTTGGTTGGGATTTAGAACAGGCTAAACACTCACCCTGATACATCATACAAGTGTCAATGCTTCCTTTTCGTTCAGGACACCAGGTAAGAATTCCAGCATTTCCATATCCTCTTCTCCATTGAACCTCACTAGAACATCAACCGCAAATCTGTGCCTTAGCTAAGATTTACTGATATTTGTGTGAAATAATTGGGCCTTAAGNATACAAGTGTCAATGCTTCCTTTTCGTTCAGGACACCAGGTAAGAATTCCAGCATTTCCATATCCTCTTCTCCATTGAACCTCACTAGAACATCAACCGCAAATCTGTGCCTTAGCTAAGATTTACTGATATTTGTGTGAAATAATTGGGCCTTAAGGAAATTATTTTGATGGCACATTAAATGAAAAAGTTTCTATGAATACTTTGGCAACAACACTATCTGATTTATTTTCTTTGGACACTAAGGAGCAGCCAATAATAAATACATCTGTCTCTCTCAAAACCATCTTTGTGTACAAGCTTGAGAAAAAGCTATCACTGACATCCAGGAACTGATCTGTTCCTATCAGCTTGACCTTGGTGTTCTCCTGTTGAACATAAATAATTTCACAGAGCATCCCATCATCAGACCAGGCCACTATGTGACCGTGATGGAGAGGGACAAAAATGACACCACTCTCTTATCATGTCTAAACACAGACAAAACATGAATACTGTCCAAGCCACAAGATTCCAGACTTCTGAGAGACTGCCACTTCTTTACTGATTCAGCTTTTTAGCCTGCTCTCCTAGAGCTAAGATTTCCTGGGATACACAACCATAAAACTGCCCCTGCTTCCTGAGAATACCCAACCCAGAGTGAATCCTCATTTTCTTGGACCCTCCTCCAGATCACTCATTCAAGACCCAAATCTAATGGGTCATTTCACACTCAGTGCCCCACGATGAACACCCATCCTCAGTGCAGTGGGCTGTAATCCCAATACACCTAACCACATGTGTGCTCCCGGTGGGCTTTGCAGGAGAGCACCGACAAACTCAATGACTGAAGTCAAAACAGACATTCTTAACAAAAGCTAAAAGAATTTCTAACTTCCAGATACTCACTAAATTTCTAATACAAAATAAACTCCTTGAGTTTATTTTCTCACATGGTGGGTTTTGTGGCAAAGGACCCTTTAGTTTTGACCCTCAGAAGAGTTACTTTTGTGAGGCGTAGAATAAACAGGTGGATTGTGCTCATCTGTTAAATATTTACTTGAGGAACAGGCATATTTCCAAAAATTAAGATTAAACATATTAGATCAACACCCAGGCCACAGTGAGCCTGGTGGTCCATAATCCTGGATACTGTATAGAATCCTATAGAGGATTCAACAGAAACCTCTAGTATAAAGCAGACAATTGAATTAAAGTGATTTACGGCATTGACTTGCTCCAGTTCTTGCTTTTCTCAGATTTCATCCTTATTAGGGATGCTATTTCTTGATTATTATTTCCTCATCAAAGCACATTTAATGGTCTGTTGAATTTAGCAAGAGAGAAGGATGTCTGGTGTTTTCCAGCTTGGACAAATTTAAAAGTTTCTAAATATGAAATTAAAGTTGCCTGCTGGGCAAAAGATGTGAAGCAGGACTCTGAAGACCTAGGGTACATTTCTGTAAATCTCAGTAATTTGTATGAAATCAAAAGTTTCTGATTTTAAATATAACTTGTGACATTTTGAAAAATGACTGTAAGTCTTTGCAAAGTACCAATAGTATATTATGCCTCTCAAAAATAATCTCTATAGTCTCTATATATAGACTTTCCTTCTACATGCTTTATTCCAATAAATAATTTCCACTTAAGGGAACAGCAACAACACCTAAAAGTTACTGTCAATAATATATTAAATACTGCTCAAACAATACTATACACATTATTTTTAACCCTCACAAAATACCAGAAAATATTCGTATCTCACAAATAAGGACCTGGATCAGAGAAATTAAGTGATAGGCTCCAAACATAATATGAAAGGATAGAATTAAGATTCTAACCCACTTATGTCTGATTTACCAAACCGAAGGATGTTTATGTGTGTGTGTGTGTGTGTGTGAATGTGTTCTTTTTAGATGAAAGTATTTTTAATACTCAAAATTCACTGTCTTAACAGCTCATTTAATATATGCCTATTAATGTAGGTACAAACATACACACATTCAAAGCTTGCTATCAGTTGCCATCATTTTGACTGCAAGTGTGGAAGAGAATTTCTTCTTAAAGTAAATATGTTTGAGAAAATGGTGGAGCTTTAAAAATATCATAGTTATCACATATGATGATTTTGTCTCCTCTATCCCCTCAAACACTTTAAGATGGCTTTGGTTGTGTGAATTTAGTATCATCACTCAGAGCTTAAAATCTCTGAGATACATTCTCCAACCCTTTAATAGTTCTGAGTATATTGTTTCTAATATAGGCCAGGCTCTTCAAAGAGAAATTAAGAGGATTTTGGAATGATATTGTGAATTCAAGCAAAAATTCCCTTTTTCCTTTTCCCTCTCTCTCACTGTCTCTTTTCTAATTGTGTTCTTTTAATGTTGATCAGTTAGCTAACACTATAAAAATGACCTCAAGAGTTGGGGTATCCAGAATCTTTAAGTACAAAAGGATATTCTACCAATGTTCCTGCCTGCCCTGAATTATCCTTTTGCCTTTATCAGATTGCATCATTATCCTCATGCTATTATCTAAAAATTGTCATAGGTAAGCATACTTATTTTTATCAAATTACATGGCATTGTACAAATATACTAACCCCTTGTTTGCGTATACAGTCATCTTTTGATATCAGAGGTTTTGAATTTTTTTAGGCTATGAGACATTTAGTACATCATGAATCTATCACTTCAAACACCATGTAATTTACACATTATTAAAATAAAAAAATATTCACTTCTTCAAGATACTTATTTTTTTAATCTGCTCATTCAAAACCCTAAACCATCTAGCACTGGAATCCATTTACATTAGAATCACAGTTTCGGCCCATATTATTGACTCAGGAAATAAAGGATCTTAGGAGACTATTTAAAAGGCATCTCTTTCAGAGGTGGAGCTCAAAGAGCTCTGTGAGGCTCCAACAGTTTACCAGGAGTCAGGCCATAAAGAAAGAAGTGCTGGCATTGGGTGGGGCCGAATAGTTTGCATCTTTTCCCACTGTTTCTCACTGGTATCATTTCCATGATAATCACAGATGTGGGAATGTACGCCAGGGTACGAAATCCTACATATTGCTCTGGGTGCCCAATACCCCCTCCCCCATAACACTGTTAGCTGTTTACCTTAATCAGTGAAAGAGCTATCACACTAACGTCTGGGAAAACTGCAGAGGAGCTAAGCAAACCAAAGAAATATCATGGTGGGGATCAAATTTCTCCTGTCACAACAGTCTTTTCTCCTTAGGAAGGATACACCTAGCACAGAAGCAAAAGGCATTCGCTGTCCAGCCATCTCAAGATCACCACGGAGCAGGAGCAAACACATCTGGCCCCAAATCTTCCTTCTGCTCCACATTGCTTAACCCATTCCTTTCTAAAGAACTCACCCATTCTAAAAATAAAATGACTCTCTCTGCAGCCAGGGTCTACCAAAAGCATCTGTGGCCAAAAATACATCCGCAGAACACACCCCAACTCTGTGCTCCTCACCATGCTCCAGTCAACCTATCCATTACGAACCCCAGTTCTTTTCCTCTTCTCAACAAGCAGCAGCTTGCACCTGCCTCTTTAAAATGCAATGCTTGGCACAGTTTTAGTCTCTAGTTACTCATAACACTCCACGGTTTCTACAGCCTCACTAATATTACACACTTACACACACACACACACACACACACAACCACACCTCTCTACGGCAGCAATTTACCTTTTTGGGTTTTTTTCTTCTCTGACTACTGCCATTGAACTTCTCTCCACTGTCGCTTTTCTGAGCTGCATCTTCGTTCATCATTTTGAACAGCTTGGAAAGAAAATAGCTCTGCCATTAAACCCTGCCGCCGGTACAGATCACTAGCGAGTAGGCACTTACTGGAGGAAAGCAGGNACACACACACACACACACACACACACACACAACCACACCTCTCTACGGCAGCAATTTACCTTTTTGGGTTTTTTTCTTCTCTGACTACTGCCATTGAACTTCTCTCCACTGTCGCTTTTCTGAGCTGCATCTTCGTTCATCATTTTGAACAGCTTGGAAAGAAAATAGCTCTGCCATTAAACCCTGCCGCCGGTACAGATCACTAGCGAGTAGGCACTTACTGGAGGAAAGCAGGCGGAGGACGAGGGGTGGGGAAGGGGCGCGCACGGGGAGGGCGAGGACGGTGACGTTGCCATGGCAGCAGCTGCCACAACTGTTTATCTGACTGCATTGTTAAATCTGATTCAACCAATTACCATCACGGACCGGTTACAATGAAGGAAGCCTTCAGAAAAAAGAAAAGGAACGCCAGGGACTCGAATGATTGGGGACTCTGCTGGTTGGTTTTTGACACACCCGCAATTCGATCGGCTTTCCACCCACACGCAAAACCTGCACTTAATTTTCTTCCTACAGGTACTTCAACACCGAGCAGACACAATGTGTAATGAGAAAACTGTAACATCCTTGAATGCGTCTCTGAACCTGAAGAGGTACATTTTCGCTGGTGAAGAGGCTACTCGATGACCAGGGTTAGCCATTAATATTCTAAAGTAAATGTAAGCTACATTTTAAGATGTTATTCATTTGATTCCAGATGATAATCTTTCAAAACTCAGCTCAAAGATGAGGTTCTGTTATAAAGCCTTGGGAGCAGGCTCCCCAGCAACCAGGTAGCACAGACCACTTCCTCTTCCTTGCCTCCTCCTTCCACTGAACTGTTCTGACATAGCACCTGTAACAGCTTACCCAACTGTTCGCCCAGCTGTCTATTTTTGACAGGCCAGGAGCTTCTTACAGCCAGAGAGATATATATTGTGTGTGTGTGTAACACAAATATTAAAGAGTTGTAGAGTTGAAACATTTTATAGCTGATCTTAAAAGTCTTCTTAACCTAATTCTCTCTACTAACTGATGAACAAAACATAATTCCTGCTCTCCAGGAGTTTATAAAGTTCCAGAATTCTTCTCGATGAGAAAAGAAATCAGCGTTTGTTTCTATAACAAAAAAACTAACTTCACCTATTGTGGTGGCCATATTTGTATACTGAGGTGGTCACAATTTGTTGTAAACTGTGGATGCAACCAGAGCCCAACATGTTTTGTACAAACACACACAAGCACATACTTAACACTCATCTCTATCCCTAGAAAACAAACTCGAAGGATAACACAAAGAATACTTAATTGTAAAAATCAAGTAAAGGATTAAATCAATGAGATTTTATATATACGCAGCAAAATGGCTACCAAAATTGGGAATTTATCTTTCCAGTAAACACAGAAAGAAAACCGCCTTCTCTCCCCACTGCTGACGGGGCTGCTCACTCCTGAGACCCTGGCCACGTCCTCAGCTAGTGGCAGCCCCTCTCACTGCCTCTCACTCTTGCCACCCTCCTTAAGCTGCTTGAGCAAACCTGTCCCTCGTGATTCCTCAGACCCCACAGACAGGACAGAGGCAACAGAACTCTTTTCCTAAATGAAATCCTATAAGAACTTCCACAAAAGCCTCAAAAGCCTAACCCCCACTGTTGTCAGAGCCCACGCCAAAATCCCTCACGATATCCCCCCATTTCTCCACTATCTCCTCAGCCAGCTCTTCACTCATTCCCTCATCTGTTCCCATAATAACTCCTTTTTTGACCTTTCTTAGGAGCACCCTCAGCCTGGAAACTGTATTAATTTACTCAATAAATGTTTACTGAATGCCTATCATGTGCTAGGAATTAACCACTAGGGAGACACTGTCCTAACCTCCAGGGATACAATGGTGAACAAAACAGGCAATGTTTTTTGCAATCATGGTGCTTAAGATGTGTATAAGAGACAGATGCAAAGACAGTAGTCTTGCCTTCAAGAAGCTTCATGTCCAGTTGGACAGATGCCCACAAAAATTGCACTATAAGATTGGAAAGGGAAGAGTGTCCACTAGAGAGGCACAGAGAAATTGATTGAAAGCTTCAAAAGAGAAACCCACACACTCACAATACTATAACACGTTGTTGATAACCTCTATGTGTATAAAATTCACTTTCTAATGTTGTAATGCATGTAATACTACTAGCACCTGTTTATCTACTTGCTGAGATGTTTATTTAGCACTTTGAATATGGGTGCTTACCTCTGTGGTATGCTGGTCTAGTATGTGTACTTTACTTTCACTGTGTAAAGACAGTGTATTATGGAAAGGCTGNTTCTTTTCGTTTCTTGGTTGTAAAACATATTCTTTTACATGGAGATTCTGGACAGAGGAGCCAGGAGCCCAGTAGTTGTAGAGACAGGTACTCTGGAAGAAGACCAGGATTGGTGGTAACCATTGGTTCCCATCCAGTTTGTTCCCATCCGGTGACTCATTCAGTTATTCATTCATTCATTTACTCACTATGAGCCTCTAAGGGCCAGGCCCTTTAATAGGTACCCAGGGCTTCAGATAAATTAGATATATTCCTTCCCCTTGAGGAATTCATGGTCAAGTGGGGGCAAGAGGTAGGCCACAAGTACAAATCATCACAATTCCACGTAAATACTGGAAAAAAATCATGACAGGATAAATAGAAATGAAGTCAAGGAGGTATGGAAGCATGAGATTTGAGGAACAGTGTATATCTGGCTGGAGAGCAGAGTGCCAGACAGAGTAAGAACTGGGTGTGGAGCAGTGGTCAAGGCCAAATTATGAAGGAACTTGTAGGTCAGTGTGATAGAACTTGAACTTTATCCAGAGCCCAGTGGGGAACTCTTGAAGGGGCCTAATCAAGGTTTATGCTTCAGGATGCTATTCTGTCTGTTGAGTGAGGAATTGGGAATCCGAGTGGAAGAGGTTAGGTAAAACTTGAGACAGGGAGGCTGGAGAAGATTGGGTCAGTGGCGCTTTGGGATCAGAAAAGAAGGGACTAATACATGAACTGTCTACATAGTGGGACCATAGTAAGTGACAGGATGTGGGAGGTAAAGAGAAGTTGAGAATGAGTCCAAAGTTTCTGGCCTGGGCAACCAGTTAATAGCACCAGGTGGAGGTGCTATTAACTGGGGTCAGGAACAGAGGGAAAGGCCTGATTGGGGTAAGCGGGAGGGTAATTTTCTTTTTGTAATGAATCTCATTCTGAACCTCTCAGATTTGAAGCCTGTGTGGAACATCTGCTCAGAACTGTACAGTAGCCCCAGCAGTGGGCCTGCAGATACAAACCGACACAGAAGCAGACATGGTTCTTGTGTTTGAGGTGCTTGCCATCTAGTGGGAAACAGTAGCTAGACATAAAGAGACAGATACAGAATTTTTGAGAGAAAAAGAGAATTTTATTGAAAGAGTATAAAAAGAGAGAGCCAGAGCCCAAAGGGGAATGGATACAAGAAGCTGGTCTCTGAGTGAGAAGTCAAAAGGTCTGAGAGGGATAGTTTGGAGGCCATCCACAAAGCCTACTGACAGGCTTTGTCCAGACTCGAAGAGTTCTCAGCATCATTGGTGGATTCAGAGCTCAGCATGCCAGCATCCTCTCTGCTGGGCCTGCAGGCCCAGTCCTTGCCCTGCTATATGAAGGCAAGTGAGTGGGGACTTTTCGTCTTTTCCTTGCCTGGCTTCCCTGCTCCGCCTCAACCCCTGGCCAGTCCTGTGCCACAGGCCCCAGCCTAGTGCTGGTCATGAGAGCACGTTCTTGACATTCCAGCCTCCCCCAGCCTTCTCAGCTGGACCACACAGAGCCCTATTCACAGGCTGGGCCCCCCTCCTTAGTGGGCTATCACCACCCTCAGGCCCAGACTGTGGGTTGCCAAGAAAGACTGTGGCCACTGTGGGAAGGAAACTCCCTGATCCCTCCATAGTTGATTCCTCTGTCTCCTGGGGTCTCTCTCTCAGGAGAGGGTTCAGTGGCTTTGGTTACTTGTACGTGCATGAGAGTACAAGTGTGTTCTATGCACTCAGCCAACTTCCTTTAGGCTGGGCCTAAAATAGAGGCTGTGTTGGGCTGGACATAGGGGTGGATAAGACACAGGTTGGATCATTAAAGGAGTTCACAGTCCAGCATGGAGGTAGCTGGGTACGTGGAGGGCGGTGTGCAGGTGAGGGCTGGACTGAGCCTGCCACCAGGTCTTCAGTTGGAACACTGGTGTCATGATGTCACTTTTAAACCCCATCCCAGTGGCCTGGGAACATGTGTTCATGGGTAGGGTGTGAAATCTGGGTGTGAGGTGGTGTGGTCCTGAGGGATGCCAATTCCTTCTCTGGAAAGAATAGAAGAGACATTTAAAGTGGGAGAGAGATTTAAAGTGGGACTGAGTGATAGCAGGCATTCTGGTCATGTGCCTTTGACCAGTTCTTTGCTAGACCTCAGACTTGTTGCCCATAATGATAGGTGGGTCCCTGATCATTCTAATCCTTTCATCACAAGGAAGAGGGTGAAGGACAATTCCAGCTGGGAAAAGACACTGTAAGAAAGGATTTCAGGAAGGCCTTTGTAGAACTCAAACTGGGACAGCATTTTGAGGAATCCCAGAGGGTTCTTTTTTTCCTTTCTCTGAGGGTGCAAGCTATCCCAGACTAGCTTGAAATGTGTGAGCCTCTCAGAAGTTCTGACTCTCCTTTCCCACTCACCAGAACTACCATGGTCTAATAACCAACCCATCCCTAAAAGGGGATCCAACCTGTAGCCTCAGTGATGCTGATCTGTATATCATTTTCTAACTCACCCACTGACAGATATCCTGCTGCTTTGGGCTCTTTTTGCCTTAATTCCTTCCTGCCAGTCCTGGTGGAGTGTTTTTTGCTCCTTCCCCATCCCCCACTCCTCACTCGGCCTGCAAGGCTATGCCAGGTCTGGTTCCTTGCCTTTGGGCCCATATCGCCCCAGCCTTCTCCAGCTTCATGCCCTCCTGCCCTCCCCACCTCCACAAGAGGCAGAGAGCTGGGCTGGAGAGGAGAGACAGCGAGAGGAAAGAGAGAGAGCACAAACAGCTGCAACTCCCAGGGGTTCTCTGGACAATCTCAGGAATGTCACATCCCAAAGATTTTATTTTCCCACCAGCCAACAGGGACCCTCTTTCCTGCCTAGAGCTTGGGAGTCCCTCTGGGAGAGGGGCCTTAGACAGGGTGAGTGCAGTAAGGGACTGGAGAGGGGAGATGCAATGGTACCACAGCAGAATAGGGCCTCTTTTCCAGATTCTGAACTAGTTTGACCCAGAGTGGGAATAAGGGTAGAAATAGGAAGAGCGAGTGGAATGGCCTAAACAACTCACTTCCTGAGCCTGAGGGTAGTAATATCAGTGTTTCCTTCGGTCTTTTTATCTTCACAGTATGTCACCAATTCTAGGCTTTCTTTGGGCAGGTAGAATTTCACCCCATTCTACGGATGAGGAAACTGAGGTCCCAAGCCATGGGCTCAGGATCACAAGAGCAACCCATGGACTATCTTCAAATTTAAATCAAATTTTCTAAGTACGTACTGTGCAGCAAGCCCTTTCACATGCAATCAATTTTGAAGCAGAGACTATTATCCCTGTATTGTAGATGAGGAAACTGAGGCTCTGAAAGGGGAAGAAAAGGCAGAATCTGGGCTCCAGTTCGATTTCCAGCAGCTACTACATTGTATCATTATACTGCATTCTTCTCTGAAGCTTCAGGGGGACCCAAGCCAGATTAGCTAAAAAGGCCAGAGAATTTTAACTCACACCCATTTCCAGGGCCTCAAACCCCATTTTCCAAATGCAGAACTTCCTTTCCTCTGCCCCTTGGCAGTTGCAGCCTTGGAGCTGCTGGTCTAACTGGACTCCAAGGTCCCTAGTGGCAGAGGCTGCTCAGGGGTGGGCCAAAGGGATGGGATCGAGGAGTTCCACTCCCTAACTCCACTGTGAAACCTCTGACCCCACATCCCAGCACAGGCTGCCTGAGCTGCTGCTCCCTGTTATTGTTACTAGTGACTTGGAAATGCAGGCCAGGCCCTGGCTCCCAGAGCTTCTCAGGCTATTCTCCAGCCCTAGGGGCTGCTGGGAGGACTGGCCTTCAGGGCAGGCTCATTTGTCTGAGCCTGGGCTCAGCTCCACTCCCCAGGGAACTTGAGTGGAAATCACTGACATTTGGGGAGCAGATTTTTTTTTCACTTAGCTTAAAAGTTCAGAGAAGTATATATTGTCAACTTGAAAAAAAATTGCACAACCTAAAACTTGAGAATTACTTGAGAAATTCTTAAGAAAAACTTGAGAATTTTATTTGACAGTCTTTCTGAGGGCTTCAAGCCTGGAAGACAACCTCTCAGATGCTCTGAGGGACTGCTGCAAAGATGTAAAGGAAGAGCCAGGATATATGGAGCTTTCAAAGACCAGAGAGTTGGAATATCAAAAGATTACTGTTAATTAAATAAAACCAGATATCTCAAGTTAATGAATGTAGCACTTTTCTGTGTATGGGAAGATGCAAGAGTCTTGCTTTTTTTTTTTTTTTTCAGTCAATGATAGTAAGTATAATGAGAGTTACTGAAGCTGGAAGGACTTTCAAAGATAAACCAATCTAACCCCCTCATTTTATAGGTGGAAAAAAACTGAGGCAGAGATTACATAAACATAGTGGAAAGAACATGGATTTTGGACCTTGATTACCTGTATTTAAAATCCCAAGTTTTTCACTTAATAACTATGTGACCTTGGATAAATTTCCTAACTGTTCTGTATTTCAGTCAAATGAGAATGATGAGTGTAATAACACCCATCTTGCAGAGTTGATTGTGATAGTGAAATGAGTTAATATTTGTGAAGGACTTGGTACAGTGTCTATCATATAACATGTGCTCTATAAATGTAGCTAATCGTTTCTTTCTGCAGTGCTTTGGGCTGGGGAAGGGGTGGGGGCACAGTATAAGGAACTGGCATTGCCAATCTGCAGGTTTTCCCACTTTCTTCTTCCTCCCGCAGCCATATCATCAGACGTGTCCTCCATTCCCAGTAACCCCTATTTGTACTCTTTTTGGTACCAAAGAAGCTGAAGGCAAAGTAAGAATTTGTGTCCGAAACATGAGTCAGAGTCAAAGCTTTGATACCTATTCCCCATCTTACCTCCTGAGTGCCCATGGGCACTTCTCCCACTCCCCAGAACAAATACTGTCCAATCTCAGATGGTTCTTGAGCAAACTTCACCAACTGTGTTGAGATGAGGCAATTGGAGGAGAAGGGGCAAATTCTGGAGGTCCTCACCCCTATCCCTTGATTTTTCCAGCTGTGTTGCAGAAAGTACCCTAGTCTCCATTTAAGCTTTTCCTTTGCCTTGAGAACGAGGCAGATTTGCACACACAGAAGGGGGTGCTTGAGAGTGTGTTCTTGCGTGAACTCAGGAGAGCCCTCGTGCACATCTGCACTCATAGGCCTGGCTGTGTGAGTGTACAGTGACTGGGCAAAAGCATAGCATTGTTTGTTGGACCAAAGCTGGATGGCCAACCTCGACAAAGCTTCCCAGTTTACAAGGGATTTTTCAGTCTGATTTGCTTTGCCTCCCATAGAAGCAGGTAGGTGAGACAAGGTTATTACCACATGCATTTATGTGCATGTGTGTGGCAGTCCTGCTGGAATTGCTGTTATATTCTATCAGAGACAAGTGGTGTTTGGATTTTGCCACAGAGCAAGTAGGAAGACTACAGACTACGTGTGGATCTGGTCACCCTATATGTGACCTTGGGCACATCTCTTCCCCTCTTTGAGCCTCAGTTTCCTCATCCATAGTTTGAAGAGAGGAAAAGGGAGGGAGAAACAGATGACCTCATTGAACCTCATGATCCTTGATATTGTGTGATTAGCTATGTCTGTTCTAAGGGGAAAGAATTGAGGGCCAGCAGGGAGTACTGATCCTCTCAAAGTCACCTAGAGGTCATGGCTGATATGGAACTCCAGCTGTATTCTCCACCTCCCAGGTCAGTGCCATCCAGGACCTAATAAGCTCGCCTGATACAAAGAGAGTAACATAAGAGAGGATCCATGTTCCGGGCACTCATGACGTGCATCATACCATGCTCGGTCTGGAATGGGGCAAAAGGACACATCAGAGAAATGGTCCTGTGTGTATGCGTGTGAGTATGAGGATGAGGGGACTCTCATGCATACATAGTGCTGTGTTGAGAGGTCATGGATAACTTCTCAACCTTCACTGGCCTCCAGAGAAGACGCATCAGACATGTATGGAACTATTTACACTGAGTTCATCTCACATCCAAACACCTTACCCTTTGGCTACTCCTAACCCCAGCACAGCTCAAGGCAGTCCTGGACCCTGGCCTGACCTCTTCCCGCCTTCCCAGTAACACTAACTTCTGAAGTATCACCCTTCAGTTCCCAAACAGGTTGTTTCTGGTCCTAGAGTCAGACAGGGCCAGAGGATGAAGAGGAGTTGTGGCAAAGGAGCCAGTGAGACTTGAGTTCTTAACCCTGGAGTTGCCAAACATGGAATAACCTTTGTTCTTTGCTCTGATGCTCCCAGTGAACAGTTTGGAAATCTACTACCAATGAGTCATATGTATTGACCACTTATTCCATACCAGGTACTTAAAAGACACAACCTTCTCAAATCCTCATAGCATCTCTGTGAAGCAGGTCCTGATTAGTGTTATTTTGCAGACAAGGAAACTGAGGCTCACAGAGGACTTGCTTAAAAGTACACAGCTCAGATGTGTGTGTGTGTGTGTGTGCGTGCGCACGTGCACATGTGATGGGGTGGGGGCTGGGATTCTAAGTTTCTTTGCTTCCTCCCTCTTCAAACATCCTCAGCTGATGGAGAGCTCCATGTGGTGCTGGATGCTAGGAGCTCAGTTTCCCCATCAGGACCACAAGAAGGTCAAATGAGACATCTGAGATGGCCCTTTCAGCTACGGCAGGTTCAGGCATGGCCATGCCCCTCCCTGTAGGCAGCTTCTGCATCTGCCACAGCTCCCTCCCACATAGCCAAGCAATTGCTCACAAGGGGCCCAGCTCAGAGAGGCAGGGTGGCTCAGGGCATCCCATACCCCTGACTGGGTTTACAAGCCCAGAAGTCCTGCCCATTTGACTGGGTCTGCAAAGCAGTAGTGCTGGAAAAAGAGACACAAAACTCAAGGTGTATGTATGTCTGGCAGGCTGCTTCTTATTCTGAGATCTGTGTGTTGATTCATGTCTGCCACAACCCTGTGTGCACATGTATGCATGCTTCTGTATGTCTAATTGTGAGTGTGCCCGCAAGCTCATGCATGGGAGAGTATCTGTTTGTGTGCATGCATGCCTACCTCTGTATGTGCATGTGGGCATGTGTGTGAGTTTACATGCTTGTGCATATATATGATCTATGTGTGATTGTGCATGTATTTGCCTCTATGTGTGTGTGTGTGTGTGCACACACTTGAATGGTGTGTCTATGCATATGTGTGTGTAGCTGAGAGTATGCAGAAACACATATATAGGCTCCATCTTTGTGGACACACACGTGAGTGAATGTGTGCATGTATGCTAATGTCTGGGACCAGGGGTAGAGGTCCCTGACTTTTTCTTGAGGGTCTCTGACCCCAACAGTGTCTAAGAGACTGTCATTAGTTGAGAGCATTTGCCGGGAGTCTGACAGATTGGGGTAATGAGTGCAACGGTATTTAAATCCATGCCAAACATCCAGAATGGTTCTCCAGGGAGTGGACAGTCATATCAGTCTGGTGTCCAACCTCATAGGTACTTTCACCTCCCCTTTGCCCTGTTCTTCTCATTGGATCCTTCTCTCATCATCTCCTCTCCACTCCTTACTGCCATCGCAGCCACTTTCCTGGCTTTCACATCACTACTTAGGACCCTCCACACCATTTTTGTCCAAGGACACTGGAGTGATTTTCTTAAAACTGTCCACTTAACTATATCCATACTTTATTGAACTCCTCCATCCCCTAAAACAACAGTCCCCAGATTTTTGAATTTCATGGATGAGGAAGGCAATATTTAAATAAATGAGGAAGGGAACAGTCAGAGTATTGGAAACTTTATTTTCCTGAGGACAAAATTTTTTTAAATCTCACACTTCTATTTCATAAAAAGAAATCATTTGAACCCCACCCCCATAAGAAGTAATAGTAATCTCTAAATAAAAAATAGTCCTTTGACTTGAATTAATTTAGCTTTCTGAAAACTGCAATGCATTAGCCCTACCCTTCTCATGTTTTACTGCAGATGAGTGAAAAGCTCATTTGAGAACCTCACTAGGTAAGGGCCAGGAACCCACGGATCAATTCCAAATGCTATGGGAGGTAGACTCTTGTCCTCCATCTCCATCTCCTCTCTCCTCAAACCCTGCAATAGGGCACATGATGGAACCAGCCCTTCCTCCAACCCATCACTGCCTCCAGACTCTTGCTGATGAAGTTCCCTCTGCCAGGCATGCCTGGAATGCCCTTCCCCCCATTTGGACTGACAAACTTCTCTTCCTTCAAGCTCAGCCCAAATGTGACCTCCTGTGAATCTATTCCAAGCTCCTCCAAGAATGCCAGCTTGACTTTCATCTTGTCTTCTATGTAGTCAGGCTAGTTGTCAAAAGTTCTCCTTACTGGGTGCAGCTATGGAAGCCATATAGTGTCAACAAGACTATGGATTTAGGAGGTCAGATCCCAACTCTGCCAATCATATCTGAGTGATCTTGTAAATATTTCTTGATCAGTCATAGTGTCCATTCCCCATCTATAAAAGCAGGAAAACAATGGCTTGCTTATGGTGAAAATCACCATCACAGTTGACAAACAGAAAGTGCCTATGTCTGGCACATACCATATATGAAGTAAATATCAGTTCCCTGATTCTTTAAAGCAGAAATCATATCCTCTACATCCTCATGGGTCCTGCTGTGCTTGTGTATCCCGCATGTACAAGATATTGCAAGCGCTCAACAACTATTTATTGACCAACTATCTAAAGCATAGTGTCTGGCATATGTCTTGATAAAGATTTAACACTTTTCTTACCTCTTCTTTGAGGACAAAAGCTATTTGGTTTTTTGTGTAATTCCTGTGGTGCCTAGCACAGAGTAGGTATTTAATATATGTTGAAGGAAATTAGCAGCAATAATCACAATAATAGTTACCATTACTTGTATGGTATGGATGCTACATGCCAGGCATCACACTAGGAACTTTACACCCATTGTCTCTTATATTTCCATACATTTAATATGTAAACAATAACACCAACCTCACCACCCTATAAAGTTGGTGTCACTATTGTCTTTATTTTAAAGCTGAAGAAATGGAGGCTCAAAAAGGTTAAGAATCTTATCTTTGTGGCAAGGCCGGGGAAGNCTTATATTTCCATACATTTAATATGTAAACAATAACACCAACCTCACCACCCTATAAAGTTGGTGTCACTATTGTCTTTATTTTAAAGCTGAAGAAATGGAGGCTCAAAAAGGTTAAGAATCTTATCTTTGTGGCAAGGCCGGGGAAGCAACAGAGGCAAGTTTTAGAAGAAGAGCCAGTCAGCCGTCTTATTTCTGTGAGAAAGCAGTAGAAGATCACAGAGCTGTTGTCAAAGGTAAGACTTGAACCCAAGCCTTTCTAGCTCCAAGGTAGTCTCAGAAGCCTATCTGCCTTCCAGCCAGCACTCAGTGGTCCCCAGCTGCCTCCTTCAAACCAGAGCAGTGGAGTGGGCTGGGGCTAGGTAACCTCTTACCTTCACTTTCCTGAAGCAAGNATCCGCAGTTGCTGATGGAACATGGACCGTGAACCTAAACACCATACTGGGCTCCTATGGTGCATAAAGGGCCAACTCCAACCTCGTGGAACTTGGATTACAATGGGGCTGCAGCAATTGGAGAGGTCAGTCCGGAAAATGGAGGTGATCCTGAGCCCTGGTTGGGATACAATTCCCTGGAAGGAAGTGTCTGTATCTCTACCAAATGCCACCCCTCCCCCCACCCCCCCAGGGAAGATGCCTGCCAACCTGGGTGCACCTGTGCCTTCTGATATATCCACCCAGAAAGGGGCTTCTTCCTGACTGGCTGCCTCCTCTCTCATCTGTTTCACTGAATTGGGAATCTCCCTTCTGCCCAATAGGGCAAAACCCCAAACCGTGAGCTCCCTGTGTGTGCGTGCACATCCGATTCTTTGCGACCCCATGGACTGTAGCCCATCAGGCTCCTTTGTCCATGGAATTCTCCAGGCAAGAGTACTGGAGTGGGTTGCCATGCCCTGCTCCAGGGGATCTTCCTGACCCAGGGATTGAACCGGGGTCTTCTGCATTGCAGGTGGATTCTTTACCATCTGAGCCACCAGGGAAGCTCGTGGACTCCCTCAGTTCAGTTCAGTTCAGTCGCTCAGTAGTGTCCGACTCTTTGCGACCCCATGAATCGCAGCACGCCAGGCCTCCTTGTTCATCACCATCTCTCGGAGTTCACCCAGACTCACGTCCATCAAGTCCGTGATGCCATCCAGCCATCTCATCCTCTGTCGTCCCNAAGCGGTGGGGGGCGCTCCTGGTAGGTGGGATTACAAAACCTCTATTTCTGTGTTCTCAGGGCACCGAGCAGTATCTGTTGCCCAGCAGGTCCCGGAGCAGAAGGACAACAAAGATGATGGTCAGATCATCCGCAGTTGCTGATGGAACATGGACCGTGAACCTAAACACCATACTGGGCTCCTATGGTGCATAAAGGGCCAACTCCAACCTCGTGGAACTTGGATTACAATGGGGCTGCAGCAATTGGAGAGGTCAGTCCGGAAAATGGAGGTGATCCTGAGCCCTAGTTGGGATACAATTCCCTGGAAGGAAGTGTCTGTATCTCTACCAAATGCCANTGAGAGAATAAAGCTTTGTTATCTTAAATTGCTCAGTTTGTCCTTTGTTATGGCAACCCTAGGAAACTAATGCAACCATATTTACCAGCCACCCTGGCAAATGCACCCAGGCACATGACTTGTTCTATCATTATGGAACACAAATCCATGTGCCCACTGCACAGTGAGGTCAAACAATACTAACACTAAAACATCAGAGTTACAGCAGGGAAAGGGTTACTGCAGGGCCATTCAAGGAAACAAGTGGATCATGCCTTCAGTTGAGTTCAGTTCAGTCCGACTCTTTGCAACCCCATGAACCATGGCATGCCAGGCCTCCCTGTCCATCACCAACTTCCAGAGTTCACCCAAACCCCATATCCATTGACTCGGCGATGCCATCCAACCATCTTATCCTCTGTCATCCCTAGTTCCTCCTGCCCCCAATCTTTCCCAGCATCAGGGTCTTTCCCAATGAGTCATACCTTAAAAACCCCAAATTACCCAAAAGCTTTCAGCAAAGCCCTTTTATAGGAAAGGTGAGGGAAGGCTGTGGTTAGCTGTTGTAAACTTTTTGGTGTCAGATCCTTTGTTTTTGAGGTCAGGTCACAGCCAGGTCACGATGCTCTGTTCACCTCCACCAAAACAAATATTATGCTCTGTACTGAGCAGAAAGGGCAAGGTCCCGAGGCTCAACTTTTACCCTCTGAGGTCCAGTCTTCCTTTAAGATGAGGGGAGTCCCTGCGCCGACCAGTTACCCTGTCTGAAAGCACTCATTCAGCACCCAATCTGGGTCCTCCTGCCAGTGTCCAGGCATGACTAAAGAGGCAGATCTCAACTGGTGGCACCCTCAGGATCCCAGACCCTTCCCAGTTGTCATCACTGAGGGAGCAAGTGTGCCCAAAACTCAGCTGGCCCTCAGCCTTTTCATTTCAACTGGAGAGAATCATTTGTATAGAATTAATAGGAATACCTATTATACAAATACCAATCAGGTTCATTCCCAGCTCACAACTGCCATTCTTTGAGAATAGCCCCAACCATAGAGGTGGGCCTGAAGGAACACTATGCAACATCCTTGCAATTGAGACAAGGACCACTTGTATGGTCGCCCCAGTCAGGCCTGTAGTAACCACTTCATCCTAGGCCTTAATGTTTCAACAAATCTACTTGTCCACAGGCTGATTATTGCCCCATGGAGGTATCCAAGTGTGATCATGCGTGTGTGTTCAGTTGCCCAGTCATGTCTGACTCTTTGCAACCCCACGAACTGTAGCCTGCCAGGCTCCTCTGTCCATGGAATTTACCAGGCAAGAATACTGGAGTGGGTTGCCACTTACTTCTCCAGGGGATCTTCCCAATTCAGTGATCAAACCTGCATCTCCTGCATTGGCAGGTGGATTCTTTACCACTGAGCCACCTGGGAAGCTCCATCCAAGTGTGATACCTGACCCTTTTAGCTTAGGAAGAATATATACTCAGGCTTCCCTGATAGCTCAGATGGTCAGGAGACCCGGATTTGATCCCTGTTTCTGGAAGACCCCCTGGAGGAGGGCATGGCAAAAATTCCAGTATTCTTGCCTGGAGAATCCCATGGACAGAGGAGCCTGGTGGGCTATAGGCCATGGGGTCGCAAAGAGTCATACATGACTGAGCAACCCAATAACACCAACAAAAATTAAAGTTCTGGGAGGAAGTGAGAAGAGGGCAATGGGGAGACATCCTGCCTAAAATGCAAGAAGAAAGAGACCTCCTCTTCAGGGAAGTTTTATAGGTAGGAAAGGCCTCAGAGAAAAATTTTGGAAATCAGTTTCATTTAACAAAGAAAGAACAAGACTCAGGAAGATTAGAAATTGTTCCCATGCTTTTCTGACTTGTTAGTAGCCGAAGGAAGACCAGGATCCTGGACTCATGCCACCTCACTGAGCAGCCTTTATACCATGGTAATCTTCACATGGGTGCACTTAGAAAGCTGATGTCAAATCTTAGCTATTTTTATTATTTACAGAAGATGTAACAGAAATTAGAGAGAAATTAGCTCACTGAACAACCACAACTCTCAGGGAATGATTAGAAAGAAAGACCCTTATTTCTCATGTAAAATGGTATGTGTTCAGCCTGGATTGAAGCAGGTTTATTAAATGTTTCATTGAGATGTATCTTGAAGCATCGGCAATAACTGATTAGGGACCTACTTCTTTCCCTTTAGGGTTTACCAAGGAGGTATTTGATTGCTAAATTTACCATGTCCAGCATAAAAAGGAGCTTTAGGAACCCCCGGCAAACAATTTGAGTACCTCACTTCACCTGCAAAGTGAAAGTTGCTCAGTCATGTCTGACTCTTTGCAACTTCATGGACCATACAGTCCTTGGAATTCTCTAGGCCAGAATACTGGAGTGGGTAGCCTTTCCTTTCTCCAGGGGATCTTCCCAACTCAGGAATCAAACCCAGGTTCCCGCATTGCAGGCAGATTCTTTACCAGCTGAGCCACAAGGGAATNTGGAATTCTCTAGGCCAGAATACTGGAGTGGGTAGCCTTTCCTTTCTCCAGGGGATCTTCCCAACTCAGGAATCAAACCCAGGTTCCCGCATTGCAGGCAGATTCTTTACCAGCTGAGCCACAAGGGAATCCCAAGAATACTCGAGTAGGTAGCCTATCCCTTCTCCTGCAGATCTTCCTGACCTAGGAATCAAACCAGGGTCTTCTGCATTGCAGGCAGATTCTTTACCAACTGAGCTATCAGGGAACCTGAAGAACCTAATTATTAAAACTAGCATGTGGGTGTGTGTTCAGTCATGTCTGACTCTTTGCAACCCCATGGACTATAGTTTACAAGGCTCCTTTGTCCATGGAATTTTGCAGGCAAGAATATTGGAGTGAGTCTCCTTCTCCAGGGGATCTTTCCAACCCAGGGATCAAACCTGTGTCTCTTGTGTCTCCTGCATCGGCAGGTGGATTCTTTACCACTGAGCTACCGGGGAAGCCCGAAAATTAGCATAGTGATTAATTATAGTCTCATTTTACATCAATATCAGCAACAATATTTTAGATCAAAGGCAGAATTTTATGCGCAAATAACAAAATACGGGTGAGCTCACCATGTACATGTCCCTGTCTAGGTCAGTTTTTTAGGACGCACTGTTATCTGCTTGCTCCACTATAGGGTGACTCTGCTCAGTCTCCAGTGATATGAGTTCTTGAAAATAGCTGTTATAATTGAGTTTCTCTGCAGATGCAAATGGTACATTCGGGCAGGCTGTGTCCTTGACAGACATTTTCCCAATGCAATTTAACTTTATTACTGTAAACATTTTAAACCTTAACCTAACCCAGCTTGAAAATAAGTTACAACAATTTTTTAAACTACAAAGAGAAATCGTGTGGCCATTGATAAATACCCCACATTAAAATAATACTGAGGCTTAAGTCTCATACAAATATCAAATCATATTTTAGAAGTTGTGTAACCACAGTGGTAACAAGTGACAAACCACAAAGAATTACAATGTTAGAAGGTAACTTGGAGACTACTGTATCCAGCTCCTTGCTTTTAACAAGAAAACTGAAGCCCAACTTTGTATGCTACTTACTCAGTGCTGTACCTACAGTTATTAGCACTTTGAATTCAGCTTCAAGTTTTCTCATTCCTAACTGAGGATTGATATATTCCAGTGGGGTGTCTCTTTACTAAAATAGACTTCAAGAAGCCCTACCTCCTCAGCAAGCACATAGGCCCAGTGACGGCCCAGTTATTCAAAGAATAGAGAAAAAATTATATGATTCCTTATACACCAGATATAAATGTTTCAGGCATTAGAAGTAGAGAACTAAATGAGACAAAATTTTTTCTAATGTTGCAAAATATCCCAAGTTTGGACCAGAGTTTACTGTAACATCTACTATAACAGAATCACAGGAGAGAGCAAAGGAGGAATGTTTTTTCCCACAATGTTGCTCTTCTCCAAAGACTAAAAAAATGACAGAAAATTAGTGATAATATGAACATTAAAGCTTCAAAGAGACTTTAAATAAATGACTATAATTTAAAAAGGCAGATGAGGATGAATTATTAATGAAGGACCACTACTATTCCATCCATTTAAAACAAGGTCAAAGTGAAGTTTATTATCTATTAGTGCTCTGACTTGTAACTACCATCCTGACCAGAATGATGGTATTCCAAATATTTATTGCTGTTGCAAACTACCTCATAAACTAAGCGGCTTAAAACAATAGTTCTATTTGGCTCCCAGACTTGTGGGCCTGGGATTCAGGAAGCGCGCAGCTGACAGATTCATTCGTATTCATGCAGTATCAAATGAGACAGGCTGGAGGCTCCACCTCCACAGTGGCATCCTTACTGGTACATCTGGTACTGACTGGTCTCTATCTACACGGCATTTCATTTTCCAGGTCTCCACACAAGGCTGTGGCTTCTCACTGTATGGTGGTCTCAAGGTGGCTGTATCCTTCTGTGACAGCTGGCTTCTAAGAGGTAGGCTGTGCAAAGTGCCAATTAAGGGTGGTACCATATTGTACTGGTCAAAGCAGTCACAAGGCCAATCCAGATTCAGAAGGTAAAGAAATGGGCTCCACTTCCTGATGAGAAGGGCAGCAAGGTCACCTGACAGACGAGCATATGGGATGCGAGCCATCTTGGAAAATGCAACCTGCCGTAAACAGCTGGCAAGTAAAGTAGGCAATGTGGGCGATAAAGTACAGGGCTGATTCTGCATACTATAAACACAAGGTCTTTTCCCAAATGAACAGACTCGCTAGCTATAAATGCTGTGTTCTGCATTCTTTCATTTGTTTTATTACAAAAAAGTCATCAATATTAATTTCTGGAATGATTAACTATATATTACTGAGTCAAACTGGACTATTTCCTCTTAAAACAAAGTCTCTGTTGATCACTGAAGATGAGTCTCACATATGACACTTTCTGATTGTGACCCACTGTGGCTAATAAATTCATAGGAAGTATTTTGTATATCTGAAGTCCAGCTTGTTTTGTACTTCCTCTTTTTACTCTTTTTTTCCATTCTCCTTGACCTATCACTCACTCTTACATCACTCTTACATCCATTCTATCCTTCCATATAATATCAACGTGCCTCATAACAACCTTAAATTTTACAGTATAAAAAATATGATAATAAGCTTAAAAAGAAAATGAAAATATGTTATAGTTTAGAATTAACTTCAGCTAATGTCTAAAGAGGGATTGGGGGCAGGAGGAGAAGGGGACGACAGAGGATGAGATGGCTGGATGGCATCACCAACTCAATGAACGTGAGTTTGAGTGAACTCCGGGAGTTGGTGATGGACAGGGAAGCCTGGTGTGCTGCGATTCATGGGGTCGCAAAGAGTCGGACACGACTGAGCGACTGAACTGAACTGAACTGAATGTCTAAAGAGAAAGGCATGCACTGCACCCATATTCGTTGTTTAAACCCTATGGGTTTAAACACTATACCAGGCAAATAACTGGAGACAAGATTATTAACTTGTTAACTTCACAGTTACTACAGCCCAGAATTTAGTCTGTAGGGCTGATATGTATAAATGCTGGATATTATATTTGTTCAGGGCCCTAACAAATTCTAAGTGTCTAATGGGTTTTCTTTATCATTCTATATTCTTAGTGTTCTATTCTATTTAGGCCTCACATTTAGTGTTTATGGCTTGGTGGTAAAACTAAAACAGACAGTATCTATTTTAATTATTCAATCTGCTTAACTACCAAGAGAAAATTGTGCCCTGGGTCTTGATAGTACAGTGATAAGGAGACGTGAAAGAGATTTTCCAAATTTAGGTAGGAAGAAAAATCTTCCCTCAAGGAAGATTTTTGCAAAATTCAGGAACCAGGGTATAGTCAACCCATCCATTTTGGTCACACTGACTATCTATATAAATTACTATATAATATCTACTTGCCAGTTGATCCTGCATAAATGTCCCAAAATAACTTTTTTCACTATGTCTATTCACACAAACATTTAGAATATAACAAAAATAATGTATTCAATGCTCTATATGTTGTAAAGGGTGATAGAATGTGTTATTTCACAAATGCTACTATCAGTGAATCCCAGGATATTAATGCCACACTTGGATCTATGACTATTCCGTCTAAAATTATAGAAGTTTAACCAAGTAAAAACTGATATACAGCACTTCAAATTTCCTTTCAGTTCAGTTGCTCAGTCGTATCCGACTCTTTGCAACCCCAAGGACTGCAGCATGCCAGGCTTCCCTGTCCATCACCAACTCTCAGAGCTTACTCAAACTCACGTCCATCAACATGATGGACAAATTTCCTTTATGCCTAGGCAAATTTCCTTTATGCCTAGCCAATTATCAGACTTTTCCAAGGTCCATTAACCTCTCTACCTAGAAACTGTTAAGAATTGTGAAGGGTCTGAGATCCTTCTTGCAAGCTAACAAGTTAGCCTGCTACAGGTTCATGGATGTTGGTAGAAGATATGAAACTCCTGGGTCCAAGACAAAAATCTTTACTAATCATGGCATAGCAAGCAGCATGGACATCAATATACTTGTGTCAATTTTCCTTACTATCAATTTTCACAGAGGCTCAAATGCATATCTGCACACTCAATGGGTTATACACAGGAGAGGAACGCTTAGGATCCTGACTCTTTTATAGCAGACAATAAGCATATCTGTACTTTGCTCCACAGGGAGTCATTATCTTTATTATACCAGATAATAAGCAAGTCTGATCTTTGCTCTGCTATCTTCTAGGGCTGTATGCTATCTTGGAAAAAATAATCTAAACAAAAAAAACCAGTGCAAAATATACAGAAGTATAAGAAACCAACAGAAATTCTCTCTTCAACAGAAAGTTCTTTAAAAAAATACAGATGAGATAAATGCCAAATTGTTCTTTGTAACTGTCTACATTTAAGTGGAAATTGAACAAGATCTTCTGCAAATTCTCTACATACATGTCTGTGCAATAAGTTTTAACAGTTATCTTAGTTGTAAACATTTGGAAGATTTTACACATTATTTGTCAGAGAAGGCAATGGCAACCCACTCCCGTACTCTTGNCGACTGAGCGACTGAACTGAACTGAACTGAATGTCTAAAGAGAAAGGCATGCACTGCACCCATATTCGTTGTTTAAACCCTATGGGTTTAAACACTATACCAGGCAAATAACTGGAGACAAGATTATTAACTTGTTAACTTCACAGTTACTACAGCCCAGAATTTAGTCTGTAGGGCTGATATGTATAAATGCTGGATATTATATTTGTTCAGGGCCCTAACAAATTCTAAGTGTCTAATGGGTTTTCTTTATCATTCTATATTCTTAGTGTTCTATTCTATTTAGGCCTCACATTTAGTGTTTATGGCTTGGTGGTAAAACTAAAACAGACAGTATCTATTTTAATTATTCAATCTGCTTAACTACCAAGAGAAAATTGTGCCCTGGGTCTTGATAGTACAGTGATAAGGAGACGTGAAAGAGATTTTCCAAATTTAGGTAGGAAGAAAAATCTTCCCTCAAGGAAGATTTTTGCAAAATTCAGGAACCAGGGTATAGTCAACCCATCCATTTTGGTCACACTGACTATCTATATAAATTACTATATAATATCTACTTGCCAGTTGATCCTGCATAAATGTCCCAAAATAACTTTTTTCACTATGTCTATTCACACAAACATTTAGAATATAACAAAAATAATGTATTCAATGCTCTATATGTTGTAAAGGGTGATAGAATGTGTTATTTCACAAATGCTACTATCAGTGAATCCCAGGATATTAATGCCACACTTGGATCTATGACTATTCCGTCTAAAATTATAGAAGTTTAACCAAGTAAAAACTGATATACAGCACTTCAAATTTCCTTTCAGTTCAGTTGCTCAGTCGTATCCGACTCTTTGCAACCCCAAGGACTGCAGCATGCCAGGCTTCCCTGTCCATCACCAACTCTCAGAGCTTACTCAAACTCACGTCCATCAACATGATGGACAAATTTCCTTTATGCCTAGGCAAATTTCCTTTATGCCTAGCCAATTATCAGACTTTTCCAAGGTCCATTAACCTCTCTACCTAGAAACTGTTAAGAATTGTGAAGGGTCTGAGATCCTTCTTGCAAGCTAACAAGTTAGCCTGCTACAGGTTCATGGATGTTGGTAGAAGATATGAAACTCCTGGGTCCAAGACAAAAATCTTTACTAATCATGGCATAGCAAGCAGCATGGACATCAATATACTTGTGTCAATTTTCCTTACTATCAATTTTCACAGAGGCTCAAATGCATATCTGCACACTCAATGGGTTATACACAGGAGAGGAACGCTTAGGATCCTGACTCTTTTATAGCAGACAATAAGCATATCTGTACTTTGCTCCACAGGGAGTCATTATCTTTATTATACCAGATAATAAGCAAGTCTGATCTTTGCTCTGCTATCTTCTAGGGCTGTATGCTATACCAACATCTTGGAAAAAATAATCTAAACAAAGAAAACCAGTGCAAAATATACAGAAGTATAAGAAACCAACAGAAATTCTCTCTTCAACAGAAAGTTCTTTAAAAAAATACAGATGAGATAAATGCCAAATTGTTCTTTGTAACTGTCTACATTTAAGTGGAAATTGAACAAGATCTTCTGCAAATTCTCTACATACATGTCTGTGCAATAAGTTTTAACAGTTATCTTAGTTGTAAACATTTGGAAGATTTTACACATTATTTGTCAGAGAAGGCAATGGCAACCCACTCCCGTACTCTTGCCTTGAAAATCCCATGGACCAGGGAGCCTGGTGGGCTGCAGTCCATGGGGTCGCGAAGAGTCGGACACGACTAAGCGACTTCACTTTCACTTTTCACTNATTCTCAACGACTTGGAAAGGAAGGTCAAGACAAGTATTTGTGGTTGTCTGGTGGGAGAAGGGCACAAATAGATCTGTGTGTCTTATTTAAGTTTTGGACTTGGTTTTTTTTTTTACTTTCCTTTATTGTTTGAAGAATTTAGTAATATAGTATTAAAATCAGAAGATGGGAAAAAAATGAAGAAATCTATTGAAGGGAGTCTCAGTAAAATATTCTTCAGTAGGACTTCCTTCAGTAACATTCCCAGTAGTTGGTTTTCCAATCTCTTGTTAAATCCTTTCATGGATATTGCCTGTGTTTTTCAAAGGATATATGTTTATTATGTATATTTTTATTTCTATAGGCTATTTCTTCTCCAAATCTGTCTATTCATTTTCATAGCATCCTAATTTGTTCATAATGAATGCTCTTCCTTTTATCTCATAATCATTTCAACATTCTTATTTTCTAATCTAAAAGTGATTGTTCTAATATCTGTAGTTTTGAAGTTGAAATTTCTTGTGTTCTGAAAGTATCCCAGTTAAGAAATATGTGAATCTAGTTTCTATCTCTCTACTTTGTAATTGTCCACCTATCCTGATTTTTAAATATTAAGTATGTTTTATTTGAAACATGTAATATGTTTCTCTTCAGCATTTATTTCTAACATGTTTTTAAAAATATTAACCCATATTAAAGAAAAATACATTAGATGTCAACAAGGGAGCCAATTGTGGTCAAAAATACATAAAATACAAAACATTTTATATTTAATTTGCAAAGGAGAAAAATAAGCCTCTAGAGGTTAAGTGGATTATTTATTTGGAACCGATTTCAAAGTTAAATGAAAATCCATGGGCTCCTGCCTTCTATTTTTTGATCATCAGGCCTCAAACTTGAATTGGACTAATCTCAAATATTCATATCTAATTTTTAAAAGTAGCTTTCACATCTTATGATGAGGAATCTGACTTAATATGTATAATATGATATAAAAAATCTAAATTTATCCAATAATATAGGTTCATTTGAAATTTTTGAACAGAATTATCAATCAAGTTATATATACTGGATAGCTGGTTGTCAGGAAACCTTTACACAACCTCTGTATATACTTTAAAAATCAACAACAATAATGTCCCACCCCATAATTTATTCTTGTATTGAAATTTCAATATATGATTTTATTCATCAAGCTTAGCTTGGTGGTTAATTTTTCTGTGCCATTTTTGTAGTAGCTGAGGCACTGACTAGTTGTAACACTAAAGCATTGCCTACTGAGGGATAACATTGAAAAAGAATCCCAGACTGAAAGTTTCTCAGTAGTTGAATTTTCTCCTCTGTCAAAACCAGAATTTATTGACTTTGAGGGCAAGGGTCAGCTATTTGATCGGCGCAGAAAGTGGCAGTGTAGGCAGATGTCTGGGTGGCCTTTTAATGCTCCCTATTATGCATTGCATAAGTATTTCCTAGCTGACTGGGGCTTCATGCATAGAAAATCTTATAACAGCCTATTCAAGACTTCCCCAGAGCAGCACCAACAAGGGAGCCAATTGTGGTCAAAACTTTTCAGATGTGGACACCTGTTTCCTATGTTTTACTTAAGCCATAAAGTAACCAACTATCACTAACTTTATTGGTAGGGACTCAGTTCAGACTGGCAACCTTGAAGTGAAGAGTTGCATTTTGAAAACTTAGTATATTTATCTTCCTAGTGGTAGTAAGCACTTTTAGCTCTTAGGGAAAGTTTTACTTTGACATCATCCGCAAACTGGATGTAAAAATTAATGTCAGTGTTATAACTTTGACTGTGTTTAAATTAACTGCTATTCTTTAAAGGTATACCCCATGGCAATGAAGAATATTTGTCTTCACATTAAATCACCACACATTACTGTTTATTTTTGTTCTACTTATTTCTCTCTCACCTCTTACTGATTTTAGTATGTTTGCTTCAGTCCATCCCTCTTGTAATTTGGCTGAAATGATAAAGCACTCTAAAGATATTAGTTATTAGCAGGTGTCCTAAGTACTTTATATATATGGGTTTTGGTGGGGGGAAAAATGTTTTTAGATTATTATTCCCATTTCTGAAGCAGAAAATGAGAGCAGGAGGGGAAAAAAAAGCTTAAGACATTGGAGCCAGTGAAGGACAGAGTGGTCATGCAGTTTGACCATTGATCCGTGAACTTTAGCTATTACCATGTCAGTTGCACCTCCTCAATTTTTAGTAACTCTTCACCTCTATAGCTTTGCTATCATTGGTCATTGTCTTCTGAATTCAGTGACTCATTTCTCTTTTGCCCATTGTCTTCTAATTGGTTTCCTTCTGATTTCTTAACCTACTCGAGTCCATCCTCCATGCATGACTTTACCACTAAAGTCGTCTTTCTATCCTGAGCAAATAGAACATGCCACTTTCCAAATCAGAGTCCTTCCATGGCTTTTTATCACCTGTCCCTGGATTCAGTCTGATCTCTGTAGTAATGGCCTGTATTGTTGTTCAGTCATTCAGTCACTCAGCTGTGTCTAACTCTGCATTCCCATGGACTGCAGCACGCCAGGCTCCCCTGTCCTTCACCATCTCTTGGAGCTTGCTCAAACTCACGTCCATTGAGATGGTGATGACATCCAGCTATCTCATCTTCTGTCATCTCCTTCTCCTCTTGCCTTCAGTTTTTCCCAGCATCAGGGACATTTCCAATGAGTCAGCTCTTTGCATCAGGTGGCCAAAGTATTGAAGCGTTAGCTTCAGCATCAGTCCTTCCAATGAATGTTCAGGGTTGATTTCCTTTAGGATCGATTGCTTTGATCTCCTTGCAGTCCAAGGGACACTCAGGAGTCTTCTCCAACACCACACTTCAAAAGCATCAATTCTTCAGCACTCAGCCTTCTTTATGGCCCAACTCTCACATCCATACATGACTACTGGAAAAACCAAAGCTTTGAGTTTATGGACCTTCGTTGGCAAAGTAATATCTCTGCTTTTTAACATGCTGTCTAGGTTGGTCATAGCTCTTCTTCCAAGGAGCAAGCATCTTTTAATTTCATGTCTGGAATCACCATTCACAGTGACTTTGGAGCCCAATAAAATAAAGTCTGCTACTGTTTCGATTTTTTTCCTCATCTATATACCAAGAAGTGATGGTTCTATATACCATGATATTAGTGTTTTGAATGTTGAGTTTCAAGCTAGCTTTTTCACTCTCCTCTTTCACCTTCATGAAGGCTCTTTAGTTCCTCTTTGCTTTCTGCCATAAGGATGGTGTCATCTGCATATCTGAGGTTAATGATATTTCTCCTGGCAGTCTTGATTTCAGCTTGTGATTCATCCACCTGGGCATTTTGCATGATGTACTCTGAATATAAGTTAAATAAAGCAGGGTGACAGTATATAACCTTGACTCCCTCCTTTCCCAATTTTGAACCAATCTGTTGTTCCATGTTTGTTTCTTAGACTATGGCCTGTAAGGTCCTGCTTAATCTCAATTCTGCCTTCCTGCCTGATAACTAATTCCTTTTGTGATCTTATTCCAGCTTCAGGTTGTAAGTTACTGAATTACTTGCCCAGTGTGTCGTGGTATCTTACAAATCTATACCTTTATGTATACTGTTCTCTTCCTGAA